>ML804763.1:138188-159916 GCA_009831015.1 Picea engelmannii
GCAGCTCCGAAACTTGCTCCTCAATGAACAAGTGAGTGTGTGTTTAAATGAGGCGCTAGCCTCCTTATTTATACAACTCTAGCACATGTGGAGGTGTCTTTTCATTGGTAGGACCGACTTCTCAATCTGGGTGGTTATAACCACCTTTAATATATTTTGGGGCCTCTTTAATATATTATGGGGCCGACTTCTTATTCTGCCTATTACAATTATGTTTTGACAAATCCACAAAAGGGGATTTGGTCTTTTACAATAGCCAACATGATCAATCCACAATAGGGGATTGATCTAATTAATAATACAACAATAATAATTAGAATACACTTTGTAGTTACATTATTTCAACAATAAGACTAGTTTACCAAGGCTAAAATGAGCTTGCTGAGAGTATCACTTTCGTACGGAAATTATTTGCATAAGTCCATTAAAGAGGAGGATGTAGATTAAAAATTCAGTTGGGATTTTACCCAATGACATTGAATCATGCTAGTCTATGGCAAAGGGAGTCTATCATTTCTTTTTGGAAATGATAGCCAATCCTATAGGAGTGGGATTATGCTGATGAGAACTAATAGCAAGACTTGGATGTGAATGGATTGAAAGGATTTGTAGCAGTGATAATTACTTCTTTAATGAAGGATTGATGGAAGTGGTAAGGTCAATTTACTTGACCTATAATGAATGAAAATTGTTGTTCGAATAACCCAAAAAGCAAGTAAAAAGGAACCCTATAGATTGAGAAGAACCTTCATGAAGGTAGAAGTGAAGTGACAAGAGCAAGTTCAAAAGCTCATGGTTGTGTTAGGGGAGTGTGTATCCCTATTAACTTAAGGATGTGTCTATCCAAGAGGAATGAGTCTGGTGACCATTCTCTAAAAATGGAGAGCATGTGCAACTCTCGGGTTTCGAAGGGAACTGAGAAACGAATTTTTTTCTAGGTACAAGAATTGTTGGGCAGTGTTTTTCTAATCAAGATGATAAACAGAGTTGTAGAAATATGGAGTGATTGAGTGAGAAATCACAGCAGCCTCCCTTGCTTGGTGGATAGGAAACTAATCTACCAGAATGCATGTGGGAGAAGGAGAGTGACCTTCGTCCCTGGTTGTTGTTGAACAAAAGAAAGAGTTCTAAGTGTGATGGTTAAGGCTTATCTACATTTGCAGCCTAACTTATGTTTTAATGAGAGTAGAAAAAAACAACTAGAACCTCTACAAAAATTTAAAAAGAAAGAGATGGACCCTTTTCCCAAGACTGATTATAGTCTAAAGATACTATGGATTTCTATATTAAAATACTTATTAAGTAACATACTTCGAAATTGTATTTGGGCTTTAAGGAAATAGTCCAAATGTTATTAGACATTAAACTTTATTATAAATGAGGTAAAATGGTTAATTAAATGATTGATCTTGAATGTGGTAAAGGAAGTGTTGGGGCACTTCTAGATGCCCAATGGGTCAACTTGACATCAAGTGGTGGATGGTATCCATATAGATATGGTTTGGTATACTTAAATCGTAGTGAGGGGAATCTAGAAATGGATTTCCTTGATCGAAAGGTATGTTGATCAAGACCAATTGGAAGCTAGAATGGTTATTTTTTTACCTTGGGCATGGTTATAATTGCCCAGACTATATTATGAGTTGGGAAATGTTTTTATGGAAGTTGAGGCAAGAGTGTTTTCTTGCTAGGTGTTATTGTATAGAAAGGGAAACATAATTATGACTATGTCTATTAAACTATCAGGTGGATATCATGGGAATGATTGCAAGTTCTCAATCGAGAGGGAAGCTCAATGTTAACTATCTATGTGGAACTTGTCTTGAGAATGGTAGTAAGATCCTTAGGAGAAGGATCTGTAAGTTTGATATGTCCATGAAGGACATGGAAAGGGTGCAAGCAATGAGCTTGCATGATGAATGTTTAGCTATGTCTGTATATGTTGGAGTGCATGAATTTGATGCATTGTGAGGTTACTTGATATGAAGATTGATATTAAGGCCAAATAGATATGAATGAATGATATTAAATGTGCAAGTGATGCACATATATGATGAAAGATTAAATGAGCAAGGATGTTTTGTTTTCATGATAAAAGGCAACATGATTATGCCTTTGAGGATCGCATGAGAACAATTGTGAACAATCATGAGTTAAATGGTTTTAATGGAAATATGTATGTGAGCTGCAAAATGTACCTATGGTAAATACACATAGGCTTATGATTATGTAGGTGGTTAAGTGCATCATGGATGTAAGTTAAGAAAACAAGGAATATGTGTGGATAAATAATCTGGATGCATAACAAAGATGCATGTTTATATTCCTTCTGGAATATTTGGTAAACTACTGAAGCTAACTCAAGGTTGAGGCTATCACAAATAGTGAAGGATATGCAATAAGGAAGTTGCATGTTGAAGGAGTTCCCTATGGAGGAACTGTGTGAAGACTCTATCGGGAGAACGGAGTCTCAACCTTAATGATTGTTGAGAATTGAGCAGTGGGCTACAAGCCTATGTATATATATATATATACATGAGTTAAATGGTTTTAATGAAAAGATGTATGTGAGTTGCAAATTGTAGCTATGGTAAATACACATAGGCTTATGATTATGCAGGTGGTTAAGTGCATCATGGATGTAAGTTAAGAAAAAAAGGAATATGTGTGGATAAATAATATGGATGCATAACAAAGATGAATGTTTATATTCCTTATGGAATATTTGGTAAACTATTGAAGCTAACTCAAGGTTGAGACTATCACAGATAGTGAAGGATATGCAATAAGGAAGTTGCATGTTGAAGGAGTTCCTTGTGGAGGAACTTTGTGAAGACTCTGTCGGGAGAACAGAGTCACAACCTTAATGACTGCTAAGAATTAAGCAGTGGGATACAAGCCTATATATATATATAAGAATCATGGATTACATTTTAAAAAAGCATGCATGAATGGAAGACTAACAAATGAATGTTGATCATTCTGATAATTGAATGGTAATGTACAGAATGCATAGGTTCATGATTCATTATGAACAAAAAAAAAAACTATTAAAGAATGATGATGTATCCTAAGGGTTAGGGTGAGCCTAACCAATGATGCTCAAGGAAAAGAGCAGAAAGATCACAATAAGAAGTAGATTGCATAAGAAAAGAAGGAGAAAAGGAGGAACACTTTTCTCACCCTAAGAACTTTGAATTGTTTAGCAGAGTTGTAAACTTCAAAAGAGCATTTGTGGAAACAAGTACAGCTTGAAAGGGGAGAATGAATAAATAATCATATTTAAATGAATGGGCTTGGTTAAGGCATGATAAGAAAAGACAATGAGGCCTTGGAAAATAACTCAGTTGAACTAAAAGTCAAGGGTTGTGTAGAAGGAGTGGGACGAGGGAAGAGTTCCTTCACCCCTTCCTTGTTGGATATTGTATTTCTATGAAATAAATTGGAGTTGTTGAGAAAGACAGTTGTCAATGATGGACAACCTCAAGCAGAGGACGACTATGAGAAGGTTGTCGATAAAATATTTTTGAAGGGACTTTAAAGTCCCCATAGAGCACCACTGATGGGGTCATATCAGAGAGGGTGCTAGCATCTAGAGCATGTATAAAAATTTCCATACCTATATGGCATAAGGAATGAAGGAATTTGGTAACAATCCCTTCTGAAAAGATTGCATTATCTTAAAGATGTGAAAATAATTGTGAGTGGTTGTTTTATGCTATTGCTACCCAAGCAGGGTAAGATTCAGGAAAGAAGAATCTGAACAATAGAGAGAGGAAGTATATGTCAGTCAAGGATGATTTATAATCCTTGCAAGAAAATGCATGAGTAAAGAGTACCATGGGTACAATGACCAATCCATGGAGATTGGGAATAAAGGTGCTCATAGTTAGCACATTCCATGGAATTTCTTCGAGGAAATGCATGTTTGCATAAAGGGAAGACGATGGATTTTCCATTGAGGAAGGAGGACCTTCAAATATTTTACTTATATTGTGTAGGTGTTAAAGAAAATTAATTTTGGGTGGCCATGAGTGTTGGCACCATAGTTACTAATGAAGGAATAATGCTTGGGTGCATTCAAGAGAAACTTATAGTTCCATATGTGTTGATTTGGGATCATGATCAGCCTGTAGTAGGAAGTTCATTCTTGTTGAAATAATGAATGAGAATGAATAAGCCTTATGGTGAAGAGGTTGGTTAAGCTCCAACACACCATGGAAAAGTGTTTGTCATAAAGTGTGACAAACTTGAAATCAATGCAAGGGTGCATTGGGTGTGAATGTGGCCATGAATATTGGAACATTGATTAAAGACATTTGATATTTGAATTGCATTTGGAAAATTTAGTATGTTGAAAGGATGCATACGTAATTAATTATATTTAATTTTGCTTTATATCCTTGTATAGATGAAAATAACTTGGACTGTTAGTATGCATAGTTTTGAAAATATAAAGTGCATGAAAACTAACAATTTGTTTGGTTGAGGAATGTTGAAGTTGCGGGAAGAAATGGGTCTTGGATATGGAAGTGTTATATTCCCATAAGGAAGACCAATTTCCTACTGAGCTAAACTGCGAAGAATGGTATTTCCTTCTTGAGCAAATTAAATTGATTGTTAGTATGCACAGTTCTGAAATTGTTTGTGAGCCACTGCAAGTGTGCAATGAAAATATAGTGTGCATGAAAACTAACAATTTGTTTGGCTAAGAAATGTTGAAGTTGTAGGAAGAAAGGGTCTTGGATATGGAAATGTTGTAAGCCATAAGGAAGACCAATTGCCTGCTAATCCAGTCTACTATGGGAATAAAATCTCATACTTGTGAATCTGGTTTTTGTGTGGAACAGATCTGAAAAACAAAATGTGGAATTTGCAAATCTGTGGGTGACAGATTTGCAAGAAAATTTTGAATTTGAAATTGATGAGAATATCTCATAATGTTTGTATACCTGTGATATAGGTGAGATGAAAAAGATTTGTCTAGGGAGGACAGGTGAAGGTTGTCAAGGTGGAAAGCATGAAAGAGACTACTATTGAGACATGAGAACCTTGTGGTAAGCCATGATCTCCCTAGAACATGTTGTGTTATGATAATACAAGCCAGAGGGACTCCTGGGCAATGCAAGTCTGAGGGACGCCTCGATTGTAACGCTCAATGAAGTATTTATAAATCTTCTTGTGCAAGAAAGCCTTGGCAAGGAAATATGAATCGCCCGAGGGACTGTATAGCAGAGAAGGGGATTCATGAGCCTGGGCCTGGAGGGTGAGTGACTACAAGGAAGAGGAGACTTTGATAATTCTTATAAATTATCGATTGGGATCATGCACACAATGGGTATGTCTAGGAAAAACAGTGAGCCCAGATAACAAGACAGCCATGTGGATGCAAATCCACAGACTGCATAGATAAGTATTGTGCTAGATTATGAAAATTTTTCTCTTGAATTTTGCACAACAATAAAATGTTTTCGCATGAAATTGTGATTAATATGATTGTTGTCCAAGATTATTGAAGGCAGGTGATGAAGGCCAAGAGTCTAAAAGGACTTGACCCAGAAAGAGGATCATGATTTCTGAAGCAGTTGAATGACAAAGGCATGACAGGTGTTACTAAGAAAGAACATCGAGGACGGTGTTCCTTTTTAAGGGGGAGGGGATTGTAATACCCTTGTTTCCCCCAGCTTGTAATTAATCATTAATTATGATCACCATGTTATGGCATGTGAACAATGTAAATGTATTGTTATTTAGATTGCCAATAAATGACTGTGGGGGTGAATCCTTGAAGTATTGGCCATGATATCACTAGAGGAAAGAGTGAGGAAACTGTGGAGAGGGTTATTATGTCAAAATGACCCAAATTTCTCCTTGTTGAAATAATAAGTCTCATCCTGGCCCCAAGGAGAAATCAGTTAATAATAAAAGGACTGGTGGTTGAACAATAAACTACCCCCTTAAATGGAAGCATGGAGGGTCTGGCTGAGGACGAAAAAAGTTTCATCCCAAAGTACCACAGAGGGTAGTTTTTCTTGCAAACCCAGACTAACTCGAGTTTCCTTCTAACAGAAGGAACAGGACAGGTCCAGAACTTTCCTGAAGAGGAGAAAGGCATGCAAGAATACACATGAAGACACACAATAAGGGGACACACCGAGGGGAATGTGTGACCTCGATATGTAGAAGAAAAGAGGAAGAGTGTGCGAGGTTCTCTAGTTGAGAAGAAGAACTAGAAGCTTGATAAGCTATTATGGTTACTAGATAGAACAAGAGAAAGGATCTCTGAGAATTTGTACAAGACATGACCTGAGTAGAAGTTCATGAGCTTGATGTTGAGGGAGCATCTAATAAACCTCTCAGAGACTGTGACATAGAAAGAACCTTTGAGAAACTGCAAAGGTTCCCTAGTGATATCATGGCTTGGCACCAGGGTGGCCAGAGTGCTAAGAATGCATTCCTTTAAGCCTATTGTTGGGTGGAGAGGCTAACACCCATAGTCAGTTGGTAGGCTATTAAATATAATAGATAAGTGTTTCATTTGCCCTGTGCACTTAGATTGAAATGCATATTTTGAATGTATGAGTTTACTTATCTCTGAGTTAATTGGGTAATGTTATGTTATCTACTTTCGGAGTTATATGCATGTGCGTGCATTTTATAGTTGAAGGAATAAACCTTTGATCTTCTATAAGTTTCAAATTGTTTCTCTTCTGTAATTTGGGTACAAGGAATACAAATATACCCTTTCAAGTATAAAAGCTCGAAGGAGAGACCAGTGCAAGGCCAACACTTAGTGAAGCGTTGAAAGGTTCTCAAGGTGAGAAAACGCAAGGAGTGCGCGGGATACTTTTCTAAGTCTCAAGCTTAGGAAAGATAGTGAGATTTAGGTCTCAAAAGGGAGGATTCCTATATTAGAAGACGAGCGGACGAGATCCATTCGGGAGGATCCAAATTATTTCATGACCGTTGGGTCTGGAGAAGAAGTTTGAGTGTTAACCCCTCGAGTCTTTCGAACTTCACGAATTCGGAGGATGATGTGTGTTCATCGTAAAGGAGGATAATTATTTGAAGTCCCAAAGCCCGAAGTTAATCTGGGGCATTGGTAGTAGAGGGACACGTGGTCCTCAGATCAACGATTATCTGGAAGCTCGGTTCTCTTGCAAAATTGAAATACAATCGCAAGAGTGTGCAAGTTTCATGAAGCTTCGAAGGTCGGAGAAAATCTTGGTCATTGGCGTTAGGTGCACGTGGCGACGAATCGAGTTTGGTTCGGAGTTTGGCACTCTAGGATATCTAAGGAGTGATTCACTTTGGGTCGAGATCTCCCGAAGGCCGGAGTAGATCTTAACCGCCCATTGTAGAGTGCACGTGCACCGATGATTAGAGTTCTCCACGTGTTCGGAGTTCGGAACTCCGAAAGGAAGTGTGGTTCAAGGCGAGGAAACCTCTAAACGCCGAAGTTACGAAGTGACGTGAACCATCGATTTGAGAATACATCGAGACCCCTCCTGTCAATTGGATCCATACTGTAGTCATCACTTCGGTGAAGTCTTACTTCGGTAGGATGGTGATGTCATGACATTAAACTCCATGAATGTCGGAGCTGCAAATAAATGCGGATCGTAGATATAGAGACCCTTCGTAATCTCTCCTGACCGTTATATCTAGACCATGGTTAGCCCAGCGTTGACCACTCTGGGGGCAAGGAGGAATTCACACCATGAACTCCCTAAACATCAAAGTTACGAAGTAATGGAGGCTGTCTATCCGGGGGTTACGTGGACACACCTTGACTATATAATCGAAGGGCTTGGAAGGCTATCAGTTTGGGGTGATGTGGCACGCTAATGTCGCCCAAGTTTATGTGGACCCATGTTTGACGTGCCACATTTCATATGGATTTGTACGTTTCACAGACCCTATAGGCCCATTAACACGTGACACATGTCACCCACTGAAGGAGACACGTGGAGAGATTTCAAGTTCCTTCGAAACTTTGGGAGTTCGAAACTCCGAGAGACTTTGGATGTCAAAATGTATTCTCATAAAAGGGTCAAAGGCCAGAGCTATGTGGCAGCACCTTGAGATTTTGGGACTCCAGAGGATTTGCACGCAGAAAGGAAAAGGGGCATTCAACGCCGAAGTGTCGAACGAAAAACTCCCCTGCATCTTATGTGTCAAATGAAAATCAAATCCTGATGTTGGATTGAACGGTGGATGGACTTCCACTGTGGATGTAGGAGCTTGAGGATGGTATGAGTGAGATGGATCTACGTGGACGTCACGTGGCCCTCAACCAATGAACGCCCGAAGAACTTCGGGAAGCCATAACTTGCAACCCAGAGCTCGGATTTGAGCCTGGTAATAGTCGTTAGAACGCTAAAGGTGAGTAGAAGAGGATGAAGACCTCGGACAGAGGATTCGATATGTTTAAGGAAAGAAAAATTTTGATGCCCCATTCCTTAAAAAGGTACTTAAGGGGTTGGGTGTGTTACACACTTGAGGGATCAAGTGGTCTTTAATGGAATCTGTAATTATTCTTTTATCCTTAATCATATCCTTCTTGTACTTCTATTTGGTTGCATTTTCTTCAGGTTCTGGTACATTTTCTTTTATGAATTTTGCAAGGTCATTCTCTTCAAGAATGAGTCCAATTTTTTACTTCCAGACACAGAAATTTTCCACACCTTCTAGTTTGTCAACAAGCTTGGTGCTTGCAGACATCTTGACCTGGAGCTAAGAAAATCACCAAAAAATGAAATTGCTCAAAAATTGAAACTGAGCTTACCAGGAGATGCGTTGGGCTGAGGCGAGTTTGTAGGTGTTGATTGTTTCAGAAAATTCCAAGTTTTACCCCTTGAAACTTGACATGCACAATTCTAGACTAGTACTTCTGGTATCGGTTATGGTTTCCTAGTTTTCTGGTTTTCTATTACCAGACAAAACTAAGGTTTTAATTTTCAGAGAATCTGGCCACTGAAAAACTTCGCTCAAGCTGTCAAAAGATGTGCTAGGGCAGGGCGCACTTCCCAAGGTGGATTTTGGTCAAAAATTCATCTTCGGTAAAAAGCCCTAATTTTCGTGTACGACAATAGAGACGTTTAGATACCCAATGAAAGATGCTCTATTCAGTCAAGCTCCGATTCCATGTTAAGTTTTTACTGTTTTTATTAGGTTATTTCCAAATTACATGAGCATTCAATGAATTTCCAAAACAACAGCATAAAGAGGATCACTGAAAGAAACACAATCACAAGGTACGCATCATTTTATCCTGGGAAACCCTCATGGGGGAGAAAACCCAACAAAAACTTCCTCAATAATAGATTGCCAATACAATGCCAAGACTAAGACCAAAACACCAAGGATAAACCAAGACCGAGCATGTGCCTCTCTTCTCCTTCCTCTTGCAACTACAACTGCCTTCAAGATATGCGCACTAGATGAGGAAGAGTGAGTTTGTTCAAATGAGGCACCATCCTCACATATAAATACAAGTTGAGGAGGTGCTAAGGTTATGTCTCTTTACTTGGTGGGGCCGACTTCTCCTAAAAGTGGTTAAAACCACTTTATAATTACTAGGGGACGACTTTACAAATACCAATATACAAATGCAGTTTGGCCAATCCACAAAAGGGGATTTGATCTTATACAATACCTGACTTGATCAATCCGCAAAACGGGATTTGATCTATAAAATAATAACTCAATATAATTAGAATATTATTCGAAGTTACAATATTTCAACAAAAACACTATAAATACAGGATACATGTGCGCATTTGAAGAGTATCCAAGCAAGAAGAGCAAGTACAAGTGCACAGAAGAGATCTGAGGTGCGTAAGAGGATCTGGGGAGTATTCTTGGGTATAAAGGTGTGCAAGAGGAGTTTTCTTGGATTTTTGAGGGTGCGGTATGAAGGACTAAGGTCTATGATGCTACAAAGTGCGATATTTTGAGGTTGTGATGTTGCAGTCTGGAATTATATTTTGGGAATGATGCTATGAGGTTCGCTAGGGAATGAAGGCTAAATCTGACTAGGGTTTGAAGCTATGATTGGGGTATGAAGCAAGGAGAGGCGTTGGAGGATGAAACTTAAAGGTATGATGATGTTGTGAAATGCATGAGGTATGAAGCATGTAGGTGAAGTCAGAAGTACTTTGTGTATGAATATCTTAGATTGGTGCCTATACATGTCTTACTAAGTTGGTGCTCAACTAAGGAGATTGGTGTCTCCGGTAGATTGGTGCCTACACAATATCTTATTGAGTTGGTGCTCAATTGAAGAGATTGATGTCTCTAGTAGGTCGGTGCCTACACAATATCTTGTTGAGTTGGTGCTCAGCTGAAGAGATTGGTGTCTCTAGTAGGTTGGTGCCTGCAAGCTTTGTAACATTAGGTTGGTGTCTACAAACATTTATAAAGATAATTTTTTGTGGTTTTCTCCCATAAGGATTTCCAAATTAAAATATGTGTATTGTGACTTGAGTTTACATGCATTTATTATTTTTAAGCTAATGAATGATTGGTGAATGCTCATTTAAAGTAAAAATTATATTATGTTGACTCATCCCCCCCTATCAGTATAAGCATAAGTTCAATAATTGGTATCAAAATAGGTTCCTTTGGGAACAATCTAACCACTTGAAGGAAGATCTCAGAAGAACACATGGCTAGTCAACAAGGTTTCTCCAAAAACAGGGCTTTGTTCTTTGATGGAACAAACTACGCCTTATGGAAAATAAGGATGAAAACATATTGAATAGCGCTTGGTTTCGATGTTTGGAAATCAACTTATGACTGGTTATAAAGCCCCAACAACTCCACCAACAGAGGCGGTCAAGAAGAAGCCTACTAAAAATAATGCAAAAGCCATGAATGTCATCTTGTGTATTCTATCAGAATCTAAGTTTGTCAAGGTGATGCATTGCAGATCAACAAAAGAAATTTGGGACAACTTTCAAAATATCTATGAAGACAATTACAAGGTTAAGAAGGCAAAGCTCCTGGAAGCTGGAAACCGAACATGTATAAAAATATATATTTTATATTTTATAAATTTATTATTTGTTGCATATTCAAATGTACAACGTGTATAAATACACATACAAGAATAGAGTCACGTATTTTTGTCTTAAAAAGACGTGACTTTACATGAAAAGTAATAATTATTACATTAATTATTTAATCAATAATTAATGGCATTGTAATATACACAAGGTATATTACAAGTCATCCCTCCTAAAAATAAGCTTTGTCCTTGAAGCATAGGTAAAGACGAATCTTCTCAATCTTCTTTCATCTAACTAGTGATGTTTCTTCACTAATTACAAAGTTTATATATATATATATATATATATATATATATATATATATATATATATATATATATATTCGCAATTGTTTCCAAGTATTAGGTGTTCTACTAAATAGCTTACACATCCTTCAAATGTTGTCTTTCTTGTTGTTGTACACGAAGGAGAGGGGTATTTTGTGTCCAAAGATTCAGGTAAGTAGAATTTGGACATAGTACACCTCCCAAGACATTGTACAAAAACACGTACTGATTTTTTTCCTCAACAACATGTGTGGTAGGGCTTCCATAATGTCCATATTCATAACTTATGTGTCTGCCCTCCTAGAATGCAATCAATTATGCAGTATTTTTTAAAGTGTATGTATATTTCTGAACAATTGGAGTAGAAAATGCATCGATAACCATAGCATGTCCTGTCTTTTTACCAGAATGGATGGTGAGGATTCCAACAAGGCTAACAAAGTCCTTTTTCTCAGATATGTACATTGGACATGAATTTCTATGAGGAAACCATTTGAGAGGGCACTTTGAATGATAGAGGTGTTAGCATGGCAATTGTTTTGCATGTTGCTCAGTGGAAAACGTTTCTTGGCACATTGGGCACATTACTCCGTCATATTTTTCACTTTCTTTGCAAAACATAAATACTGGAAGCTCATTAATTGCTACACGAAGACTATTGGGTACCTCTTTTTCCTCCGTGGGACTACTAATTACTCTTTCCCCTCCAAATTTTCTCACACCAATATCGATCGTTTCATACCCAAAATCGACGTTATACGTACATTCCTCTAAATGTTGATTGATATGACGCCATGTAAAATTGGAATTCCATATAATTTGATTGGAATAGTTGACTCCTTGGTTGCGTTGGCGATAATCTTGTATCCATCGAACAACAATAATATTGTCTGGAAATGTAAATGTTGTGAGATAGTCTTCAATTTGAGTATTGAATATGAAACGATTAACGTTCTCCCCACGCCATCGATCATCTAATTCTCGTATATCAATATTCTTTGATAAACTCTCTACTTCATGAGGTTGGTAATGGAGAAACAAAAACATTGTATTAACACTCACAGTTGACAGCAAATGGTTATCTTCTTCAAAATTCTAGTCATGTTTCTTTAACCATCGAATGGTAGGGCTATCCCCCTCTCTTACATTGTCGTCATACTAGTCTGACAACGTTCCCATGGAGTTTTGTGCAACGAGTTTAATATCGTTATCTTCTTCAAACTCGACATTGGCTTGTTTTTTGTATGTTCCCGTCATTTTACGACAATCACAGTAGCAAGTGTCCCAAGAGTGGGAACGATCTTTAAATGTGAGATATGTCCCATTGGATGGGAAGCTTATAGGTTGCTCGCCTCTATTATGGGGTTTCGCTGTGCTTTTCTAGTGGTGATTTTCATCGATATGGCTTCAGCTACTTTCATCCTTGTCCTCATGTATAGATGCAACATCAATTTTTTCTTCATCATCAGAAATCTAGTAGTACCTGAAGTATTGTTCAATTTTATTTACCCATCTTGTTTCTTCTCTTTTATCTGATCCATCAAATTTTGGAACAATAATCTTCACCTTGGGCATGCCATTATTAGATGTCCCCGTGTTAAGCGATTAATGTGATTAGTGAGGCCCCCATTGCGAATTTGAGTTACCTGGGATTCTACTCCCATTTGCGATTGATTCGAGCTCTAATCTCATTTCATGGTAGTTTTTGTTGCATTCCGTTAGTTCTTCATTTAGATTGCCAATTTTGGCATCAAACAAAGTACTTACTTGATTTATAAGGCTTGAGAAAAACTTTTTAGAGTTTTTGCTTAGCTCCAGCGTGGGGGAAGTGTTGTCCTCTATCTTTTTCTCTGCTTCTCCTGGCTTTCTCCTCGTGTTGCTCATATTGAAGTTGATGTATTAAATATTTATTATATTTAATATTTTATTTTAATATTAAATATAGGGTATGGTATCAACTGGAAGGAAAATCGTGGAAGAGGGAGAAATAAGGTTCTAGGGTTTGGATGAAGCGAAAACCGTGGAGGAGTACAGAGGGATCCATGGGGAGAGGAGGGTGAATGAAGAACTCAAAAGGAGGGTAGTAGGAGGGTGGTGAATGGATATGATAGGGGCAAATGAGGGCGAAATGAGAAATGAGAAGGGAGAAATTATTGGGGGAGAAATGAGAGAGGAAGACGGAAAGGAGGGGAATGGAGGGCGAATAGAGGAGGGCAGCGACCTGAGGGTTGATGTTGGTCATGGATGGGATGAGCGAAGTGGGAGGAGTTGGACAAGCGTATTGGGAGGAGTGGACGAGGGGTAGGTCGGAATAGAGGAATAGAGGAAGTCGGAATGGAGGGCGACGAGTTGAGGGCCGATGTAGGTCGCGGATGGGAGGAGTGGACGAGGAATGAGTGGAAGAGGGACTCTAGACGAGGGACAGGTCGCGGATGGGAGTGTGAGAGGGACTGTGGATGGGTGTGGGTGAGGGACTGCAGATGCGTGGGAGTGTGGGAGTGGGAGTGCGTGAGTCGCGAACGAAGTTGAAAATCATGGAGATGGTGGCAAGATGAGATGTGAAGGGAGAAATGGAGGGCGAAATGGAGGTCATGGTTTGTAGGACTTGATGTGAAGTGGCCGAGGGACTTCAAATGCGTACAGTGCCCGGAAGTTGGAGTGTGTGGGAGTGGGAGAGGGGTGAATGGAGGTCACGGGTTTGGAGGATGCGAGGAGATTTGGGGAAGCTATGCAAAGGTTTGGAGGTCGCGGGAATGAACTGCTATGATTCCAATTGGAAGTTGGAAACCAGATATATATAAAAATATATTTTTTATATTTTATAAATTTATTATCCATTGCTTATTCAAATGTACAACAACGTGTATAAATACACGTACATGAGTAGAGTCGCGTCTTTTTGTCTTAAAAAAATGTGACTTTACATTAAAAGGAATAATTATTACCTTAATGATTTAATTAATAATTAATTGCATTGTAATATACACAAGGTATATTACACCTCCAAACTTATAGAAGATAGTTTGAGAGCCTCAAAAAGAAATATGGAGATAATATTGCAACCTATCTTCTCTATGTTGATGAAACTCTAAACACCATCAGAGGACTTGGTGAGAAGGTTGAAGAACAAATGATTATACAAAAGGTGTTAAGGTCACTCCCCTTAAGATTTGATGCCAAAGTTTCTTCCATTGAAGAAATGAAGGATCTTGATTCATTAACAATGGATGAATTGCATGGGATTTTCACTGTATATGAAATGAGGACAAACAAAGAAAATCTAGCACCAAAGGAAACAACTTTTAAAGCATCAAAGAAGACAAAATGACACAAATCTTGTGATTGTTCCAACCATGAATCAGATACAGAAGAAGTACAATTCGTGAGAAATATAGAAAGGGGATCTAGAAAATACAAAGGTAAGCTACCCTTCAAATGTTTTAATTGTGGTAGAGTAAGACATTTTGCTTCTAAATTTCCATATGAAAAAAGGAAAGACAGTGGTGATGAAGACATTAATGATGAAGAAGAACATAACAATAAAAGCAAACCCTATAAACACAAAAGAGGAAGATATACTAAGAAGAAGAGTTTTTACTTTATAAAGGACAATAGCTCGTCTAAAGAAAGTGATGGGTATGTTTATAATATTAACAAAAAAGAATTACTCTTCATGGCCATGGATACAAAGTCTATTAATACATAAAATGAAGACAATCAGAAAGAAAAATTATATTCATAAGAAGAAGACATTGATGGGGAAGTGAATCTTGAAGTAGAACTCGTTAGTGCCTTAGAATAAATAAACAGACTCGTGGGAAAGAATAAAAAGAAAAAAGAACAATTGTAGAAATATGAAAGGAAAGATTATGATCTTGAAGAAACAGAAAAAATAGTTATCATCTAGAAGACTCAACTAGAAAAGGAAAAAATGATAGAAGAAGTGATGAGAAGCCAGCTGGAAGAAAATGAAGAAAATTGCAAGAAGCTAGAGGCTGAAATTGTTTCCTTAAGAAAGGAACTAGAGAAAACAATTGATTAGTTGAGTAAAATATTTAAGTTTGGAAAAAGTATTGAAATATTAGATGATATTCTCAGTTACCATAGGTCACCATTCATCAAGATAGGTCTTGGCTACAATGAAAAACAAAAGAACCATGAGGGAGATACAAGCATTAAGGTCACAAAGCCATCAAAAAAGGAAAATGAAGAAAAGCCTAAAAACTATGCTAATATTCTCAAAGGATCCATCAACAATGAAAGCAGCAACAGGAAAGGAAATGATGACCATCAGAAACCTAATTCTTCTCACAAGAACAACAAGAATGAGTTCAAAAGAGTTGTTCCACCAAGAAGGCCTTTCACAATCCAGTACCAAAATCTCTTTCTTCGCTATTGTTTTTCTTGCAATAATTTTGGTCATAAAGCACTACAATGTAGAGCTTATGCAAGAAATGATCATGTGAGAGATGGAAATAGAGGTTCTTATAAGACATCAAAAAATGATTATGTGAGCAACAAAACCAGAAGTTCTCATGGGTTTGTTAATAGAAACTACAATTCATGTGATCCCCTACTTGATTACAATATTGAATGTTATAATTGCAATAACTATGAGCACATAGCATGTGACTGTAGAAGAAGCATAATAAAGACTCTTAAACAAAATAGGGGAAGAAGATGTTCTTACCAAGAATAGAGAAGAATACACAAAGGTGTGGAAGATCAAAACAAATTTATCACCCTAAGGGAAGGAGGAGGTAGTGTTACCTTTGGGGATAATGCTTCTACAAGGATAGTTGGAAAGGGTAAAAGTTAGTCTTGATAATGGAAAGACTAAAACACATAATGTATTGCATGTTGAAGGGTTAAAACACAATCTTCTAAGTGTTTTTCAAATGTGTGATAAAGGTTACAACCTCACATTTCATTCTAAACGATGTGAGATAAGGAAATTAGGTTTAGGAAGATTAGTGGAAAATGCAAATAGAACCCTGAGAAATGTATACATTTTCTATGAAGTCAAAGGAGAAAAATGTTGTATGGGACGAGTAACCGAAAGCTAGAATACATTGCCACCAAAGAACAGGTTGCAAATATTTTTAACAAACCCCTTCCCAAAAACACATCTGAATATATCAGACGTAATTTGGGAGTGATATCCCTCTCGTCTCGTGAGTAAAGGGAAGAACAAGCTCAAGGGGAACAACCCTTTGCCATTGATGCCAAAGGGGGAGAAGTTGCAAACAAAGGAAGAATGAAAGACACAAGGAAAGTTGGAGAGAGGGGGAGTATTACAGAATTGACTAAGGGTCGTCATCAATGACAAAGGGGGAGACTGTTGGAAATATTGTTTTCATTGATGTCAAAGACAGGGGTGAACTACAGATGTCCAAGATAAAGATTCCAAGATGGAGATAGTTGGAAATATTAATTTTTGATTTTTGATACTTATTTTGGATACCCTATCTTTGAAGGCCTTTTACTCTGAAGTTCTATAGCTAAAATTGGAGCATAGGATATATGGTTGAAAATTGTATTATGAGACCTTTCCAATGATATATGGCACTCCCTCTAACTCCATAGGAATGAGGAGATATGAAAGATTTTGTCACATCGGCCTAGCCAGAAAGCATAGGTTGGTCGAACCAGTTTTACAAGTCGGCCCCACAAGTGAATGCAGAAACACTTTAAATATAGGATAGATGTCCACATTTTAAGAGGATCCAAGCAAGAAGAACAAGTAAAAGTGCGTAGAAGAGATTTGAGATGCACAAGAAGAGTTTGGGACTATTCTTGGGGTCTAAAGATGCACAAGAGGAGTTTTCTTGGAGTTTTGAGGCTATGCTATGAAGGACTAATGTTTATAATGTTGCAAATTGCGCTTTGAAGTTATGATGTTGTAGTCTAGAATTATATTTTGGAATGATTCTATGAAGTTTTCTAGGGAAAAGGATAATTCTAACTAGTGTTTGAATTTATGACTAGGGTATGAAGCAAGGAAAGGCATTGGAGCATGAAAGTTAAGGGTATGATGATGTTGTGAAAAGCATGAGGTATGAACCGTGCAAGTGAAGTTAGAATTACTATGTGTATGAATATCTTATATTGGTGCCTATATAGGTCTTACTAAGTTGGTCCTTAGTTGAGGAGATTGGTCTTTCCAGTAGGTCGGTGCCTACACAATATATTGTTGAACTAGTGCTCAGTGGACTAGATTGGTGTCTCTAGTAGGTTGGTGCTTACACAACATCTTGTTGAGTTGGTGCTCAACTGCAAAGATTGGTGTTTCTAGTAGGTTGGTGCCTACAAGCTTTGTAACATTAAGTTAGTGCCTACAGACATTTATAAAGATAAGTTTTTATGGTTTTCTCCCATAAGGGTTTCCAAATTAAAGTATGTATATTGTGATTTGAGTTTACATGCATTTATTATTTTAAAGCTAATGAGTGATTGAAGAATGCTCATTTAAAGTAAAAAGTATTTTATATTGATTCACCCCCCGCCCCTCTCATTATAAGCATAAGTTCAACAACTCCTTCAAGGTCACGAATTCAATTTCGCGTATACCATATTATTTGTAGACAAGGTACTTATATCCCAGAAGAAGTTTCATCAACACAGGTCATATGCTAAAAAAAATGATTCTCTATCTTCCAATTTGGTTCATTGATCTTTAACTGGAATGAATGCTTTATTTCCAGATTGCTTGATTTACTTGTTTGTGGTGGCTAGACTAATTCCTACAAAAGAGCAAGTTGCTCTATCTCTAAGCCACCTAGATCACCACACTCTATACAACATTCAAACCTGACGTTCTAATTCACATCATCCCTACTTCACACTAACATTATGAGTAATGACACGAGTAACTCGCAAATGCGAAGCACAAACCCATATATTGTTTATTACCCACGAGTAAGTGGTTGTAGGTGAGATAATTGTGTAGAGGCTTAGATAAGCATGGTTATGGTTTATGGCTTCAAATCGACCAAAAATTTCCAACCCTCAAACCATTATAACTCTACCTAGTCATAAACAAACCACTGGTAAGGTGCAAACACCTTAGAATTGCACAAAACCTCTTCATTCAGATTTAAGCCCCTTATATGAAGATATATATGCATAATCCCGCATCCATCGATCTTCTAAACACTGAAACCATCCATGTGGATAACTCAAACGACAGGTGTGGGTGCTAATGCCAACTAAACAATGATCCACTTTAAAGGAAAATGTTGTTGTTAAATGCAATGGAATGAACCAACAATCAAACAGTTAAAGGATTGGGTTGTAACTATTACTCAAACATGGGTTGCAGGTGAATACACAATATGAATTAACCAAGTATGCATTTTTTTAGGAGCTCTTATCCCTTGTGTTCTCATGCAAAATTGGGTCAATTCAATGTGGTGGTTGTAGGAGGCAGAGCAACATTCAATACTTGAATAAACATATATGTAAGTTTATGTCATTTCACCCAACAATCTAGCAATGGGTATTGGGTTGTTGATTGTACCCAATGACTCTAGCAAACAATGTGCTAAAAGTTGATGTAGCATGTGGTTCAAACAACAAAGCTCTCACCATTCCAACGATACAACAAATTAGACAAAGTGTGATTTTCATACCATAGTAGAGAGTCACTAATGTTAGTAATATAGGTGCATACAATTGTTGAAAACATAGTCACAAACTTGATGAGAACTCTTGAGAGTTCTTGTTTTTTTAGAGGGTTTTTTTTACCTCTGTTTCAAAGAGTGGTTCTACTTGTAGCACCCAATTTTTTTTTAGGTTAAAATTATAAAATTTTGCAACTATGAGTTGTAATGTTGATATCAAAAACCTTGAAATCGACCCTAAAATTGAAAATGGGATGCTACCCTTTTTTTCGGAGTGAAAATTACAGCTTGTTTGAAAACATGGTCTTGACAACTTGTATCTTGCGAACAAAAACCTTAATATTGATCCTTGAATCAAAAAGTGGTGCTCATAGTAGCACCTCCTTTTTTATTCCAAGGTTAAGATTACAACTTATTTGATACCGCACCTTTGACAACCGGTGTCTTTGCAAACCAAAACCTCTAAATCAACACTCGAATCAAAACATAGTGCTCCCCACAACACCCATTTTTTTGTTTTGGGCCTAAAATTGCAAAACTAGGGGTGGAATGATTTTTTTTTAATTGAAAGAAAAAATATAAAATCGAACGTTTTAAATTAAAAAAATAAAAATAAAAACAAACATTAAATTTTTTTTTTAAAAAGACGTAAATTATAATATAATTAAAAAATAAAAAGCAACGAGAAAACCCAAATTAAAAAAGTAAAAAAAAAAATCTAAAATTTCAAAAAGAAAAAACTTGTATAAAAAAATAAACAAATTTAAAAATTAAAAAAAAAAAAAAAAACATATTTATTAAAAGATACAAAAACAAAAACAAAAAAAAGTTGGTGGGGAAGGTGATTTCCCCAAACCCCCAACTCCCACCCATATCCCCTTCCCCTTCGCTCCCCCACTCACACCCATATCCCCATCCCCTTCGTCTATGTGCAGCCCTAAAGCACTAGGTTGTAAACCCGCCACTTAAAGGAGCGACATGTCACTTTAGGGTTGCGTGCAGGCAAAGGGGAGGAGGGGACTAGTTGGGGGCAGAGGGGAGGAGGGGGCTAGTTTGGGGGCAGAGGATTGGTGGAGTGGGGGCGAGGGATGAATGGAAGGTGAGGAGGAAATGGAAGAGTTTGGAAGAGAGGGTGATTATGGGATTTGAAGCCCCTGCCCCCTTGGCTTGGGAATCCCTCCCTTCCCCCCATAAGAGATAGATTTTACCTTAGAAACCCAAATGGGAAAACCACCATTTTATGGTAATTCTATTCTTGCTCAGAAGATTATTACAAAGAGTGGGCTATGCACTTTCAAGTGAGATTTTGTTGCATTCTTACTCACTAATAATTATTGCAGGTGGCTTTGGCTCATGGACAATTTTATTTTCATGCATGGACACGCTCAATGGTTCCTTCATTCTCCAATCTTCAAACCCTCTTCTTCCCAAACTTCAAGTCTCCCTTGATTTGATGGTTGTCTTTCTTATCAAGCAAGGCCCCCCTTTGTTATAGTGTTGCCTTAGAAGACCATCAAAATGATTTGTTTCACCTTCTTGAGGCATTTTATCCTTTTTTCTTCAAGTTGATTGCTAACTTCAAACTTTTGAAAAAAAAATAATTACATAGTATGGATAAGGGTTTCATATTCCGGATCCATTTCAAATCATGCTTTAAAAGACTAGGTAGAGTTCACATGCAAGAAAATTCTGTAGTATGCTGCCATGACTACGAAAATTTAAAGCACATGAGAAAAACTATATTACTCATGACTTGGAGTTTGCTACAATAGTTCATGCTTTAAAAATGTGGAGGCACTACTTAATTGGCAAGAGATTTGAACTCATAACTGATCATAATAGGTTGAAGTATTTGTTTGATCAGCCAAACTTTAATCACAAGGAAGACGGATAGTTGGAATTTCATTGTAAGTTCAATTTTGAAATCACGCACATAAAAGGGAAGAAAAACAACTTGCAACCGCATTGAACAAAAAGGTGCATGTAACAGCGACTAACATTTGCAAATCAGATTTTAAAAAGGGAGTTATTGAGTCCCTTGCTAAAAACGAACACTTTGTCCAAATGAATAGGGATTACAGCGAGAGAAAAACGAAAAGAAATGTGAAGACTATCAACTAAATGATGGAACTCTTATTTGTGCAAATAAGATGCACATTCCAACTCTTCAAATTTGAAAATAATTATCATAGATGAAATACATAAAATAACATATTTTCACCATTTAGACTACCAAAAAATGATTGCTACAATAAGAAAGCAATACTTTTGACTTGGGATGAGGGAAGATGTAGAATACAATGTCACATGTATGGAATGTCAACAAGTTAAGGTGGGGCATCAACTCCCAATAGGTTTGTTACAACCTTTGCACTTCCCGAATGGAAATGGGAGGTAATAACTATGGATTTTATTATGAAATTGCCAAAAAAATGAAAGACAACATGATTCTTAAGTTCGGTACTAATTATGTGATGGAAAACAAAAAGTGTATGTCTTGGCATCTAAGTTAATTAACTTTATGAAGGTAAAATCATTTTATTAATGTTCAACAAATGTTCACAAGAGTATGTCAATTGGATTGAAAAGTACATCCAACAAAGAAAAGTAAAATGTGGGAGTGCAAACATCTCCTAAAAAAGGCAAAAAGAACCATCTCTTGACAAGTTTTAAGTCCAAGGCATTGAAGTTGGTTTGGATGTTTAAAAAGCATGTTAAAGACCAAAGGAAAATTTATCAATGATTGTTGATTGTCATCCAAGCACAGG
>ML804764.1:10675-59892 GCA_009831015.1 Picea engelmannii
GTGATGTGAGGGTTGGAAAAGGTTAGGAAAGGTTAGGAAAAATCTCTCTCACCTTTATCCATCTTTACATCATCCTCTAACTCATTATTACAAAATTACATTTTTGCTATGTTTGGACTTTAGCAATTAAAATTGTTGTTTTTTACTGACTGATACTTCGGGTGGACAAACCCATAGAAAAAGTTGTCCGACCGAGCTGAAAATTGGCCCATGGATGTAGGGGGTGCTATTCCAATTTTTTTTAGCACAAATACCCCTATGAAAAGTCCAAGGACCTAGTTTTTACAATTTCTACTAAAAAATAATTAAATAATTAAATAATTAAACCTCCAAACTTAGAGAAATTTAATTAAAAATTAATTAATTAAAAAAAACTAACTTAGACTTGATGGAATTCCGCGAAAATTTCTAAGATGTCTTGCATGGTCATTTACAATGATTCCCTATAATAGTTACCAAAAGATAAGCCCACTGGAACGTCGTTCTCCACTTTGGAGGAATTATTGCAAATGTGAGGGGAAAACTCAAGGGAAATCAATAAGGCTGAAAAGCCCAATTGATAACCTGAGGATAAAAAAATCTCGGTGAAAGGAACTCTCCCAGTGAACCGATCCCAAGGTAAATGACCTAGACATTACTCATGCAGACCTATTACATTATTGACCCACACAGGGGTGCGGAAATTCCAATTACAAAAAGAAGTGTTGGGGCCAAACATGCCCTATAGAACCAAAGTCTTCGAAAAATTTGCATCTGATGATGCATCTCTTCATGGCACATGGAATTGACCACCTATGTTGGAGAGGCGGTCAACAAGGCCTATTCACAATTTTTTTGAAAGATAGATATTTGCTTCTTGCAGACACTTCACCACTGAAGAAACTTCTAACTTCTAACCCTTTGATGATGCCTTCTCTTTCCTTTCTAAAGACTACTCTCAATGTTCTTGAAGTAGTGAGGGTTTATCGTTCTAGAATTTTTCACACGCTTCAATTTTGGAGTAAATACTTTAATTAATGCTTTATTGAAGTCTCATTAATGACTTTCTGTCATTGAAAGTTGTGCCTCCAAGTGGGACCCACTTTATCCCTTTATAAAAGACGTTTAATAAAAATTCAATTCCAAAAGTTGAAGTTCATTTCCTTAAACAAAAGTGGACTATGTTTTAATTTTTCGAGCATGATAGTTGATTTCTCAGCCATGTAAACCACTCTATAAGTAATCTTCATCATCCTATATTTCCAACTAGTCTTCCTAAGTGTGATTTGGAGTTCTTGATCTCAATATATAAGATCGGGAAGTCGAGGTACCAAACATATTTATCAACAAACCATGAAAACATACCTAACTGGTCTTTCAATTTATGAGAGAATCATGGCCAATTTCATCCCTTTAAACCTATTCCATTATTTTCCTTATCGAATTACCTTTCCAATGAGACATATTTTGTCCTAATCCGACTCCCATATCTCGAGTTATGAGCTCCGAAAGTTTGCTTCTCAGTAATCGTTCATCAAATTCATGGATCAATCCTAGCCCTTTATTAAAATTCACCTTTTTAAATCCCACATGCATTATGGTGTTGAGGAGTTTAATGTTTATAATGAACAATTTTACATAGTTTTCATGTGGAATAAAGGAGACTGTAGAGACTTTGGTGTATCTCTTGTGCCTTAGGAAAGTGTTGGCCCTCGACCAAGTTTTGTGGAAACATTGGTCGCGTTTGACCATTTTTGGGACTTCGACATGCTGGTCGAAGACAGAGCACCCAGGCGAAGCGAAGATCGTAGGATCTCACCCTTTTTGCAGGCTTTTAGGGTTTTAGGGTTTATGTAATTGGTATGGGATGTCGACCCATGGGTTTACCCATTCTTAGGACTCTTTTGTAATGTATAAATAAGTAGCTAGGCTATGTAAGAAAGGGTCGATGGATTAGTGCTAATATTAGCTATGTGCAAGAAGACGTGTCAAGAAGATGTGTTAAGGCTTGCAGAGCTAAGTGAAAGCATTTTGTAAGTGCTTGGTGCAGACGGACCGTGTAAGGATTTTTTCTTTGATACAACTCGGGGAAGGAGGATCTAGCGAGGTGTGTGCAGATCTCTTGTCCTATGTAGAGTTGGCGTTTTGGCTTGGTGCATGTAAGAAGATTGGAAAAGACTAATAAGAAGAGAAGAAGATTGGTGGACGTAGCCCCACACTGGGGTGAACCATGTATATCCTGTGTCGATGTGATTTGTACTATGATGTTAATTTTGTTTATGTATTTAATTTCTTAGTGTAATAATCTTGGTGTACTAGGTAGATCCATTGATGCTTAGTGCTTTATACATGAATGAATGACTAGATTTTCTTTGATGCTATGTGTTGAATGGTTAGAGGTGCTTGATATTGGTTGTTACTGCGTCTATCTGTAATAAGGGTTTAACCTACGATGTGAATAAGGGTTAAAGACTAATGAATGTTAATTGTTAAGTGTTGTGTTAAATATTGTGATCACAGATCTGTGTCCTAGCTAGGTTGTAGACACTTGAGTCCTGCACCCCCCTACCTCTACCTTAGGTGAGACTTCATCTGCTTTGCAGGTGTTACTGAAAGGGTCGGTAGTTAGGGTTTTGTTGGTGCGTTGTTGAAGCTTTGAACCCTGGGTCTGCCCCTGTGCCAACAAATGGTTCTGTTGTTGGGACCTGAAACTGTGATTGCTAGGAACTAAAGAAAAGAGAAATCTTTGTGCGTAGATCTGTTGTTGTAGTGCACAGTAATCTACTTGACTTGAGAAGCTCTGTGCTAAGAGAAGGAAGTCTGATCTGAAGAAAAGATGTAAGATCTTAAAGCTTTTTTCTTTGAGAAAGGTAAGATAAGTGGAAATTTTTGCTTCAAAAGTATGGACTTAGGTATGTTTGATAGATTTTGTCCTAGTCTGGAAACTAGGGCACGGGTAGAAGAAAGAGTTGATCTGAATAAATTTGATAGAGTTAGTGAAAGATATGTTATTCCTATGCATAGAGTTAGTGAAGTTTTGGATGCAGGACCCTAGAACAGATTTTTTGTAGGTTGCAGTTCGATCACTGTGATCCCAGTGCGTAGTACAAGAAAGGTTGGGCATAGTTTAAGAGAAATAGATGATTGAAACTTTGTTATAGTTGCAGAAGATTGGGACATCTTGCTAAGGAATTCCCTGGTAGAGGTCCTATTTGTCTTTGTTGTAAAATTGTTGGTCATGCAATTTTGGATTGCCCTAGAATGATTACTAAAGTTGAAAACATGAACTTGAGACAAGAAAACCATGAAGAAGGTCAAAAACCAAGGATATGCTAGAGAACCAGAAATAATCAGAGACTATGTAACCAGAAGGCTGTCGAGGTTAAAAGAATACAAGAAGGCTTACATAACCTGTCCATGCAGGAGAGAAGAGCACCTACCCCAGAAGAAGTAAGAGAAGAGATACTACACTTGGCTCATTTGAAAGACCCTCAACAATGAGAAGTCCCTTTACTAGGAGAAAATAAGAATAAGAACAGAAAGAAGAACCCAGAGACTCATATCACAGGAAAGAAGGTTATAAAGTTCAGTAAGAAGAAAGCGAAGTTAGAAAAATTGCAGGAAGTTCCAGAGAGGACTTCGCATAAAGAAGTCTTATAGTATCTGAACCTCGTCGAAGTAATAGAACAACACAGACTGGCACTTCACCATGGAAAAACAATATGACCATTGGAGGCATCCCGATAGTTAGAACGATGCTTCAGAATGGCTAGAATTTTGGAAAGATCGCCATTGGACCGTTGGGACTATGCCATCACTGATGGAATCGTATTGATTGAGGCTTTTCGATCCATTAGAGGAACCCATTACGAAATTATTTATTTAATCCGTTGAATGCCTCACCGAGGAGACTTTTGCAAATTGTGATTATCCGAGCTAACAAGAGAACTGATTTCTATCACACTGTTCTTTTGAGACCTTGCCACCTGTTTTGCTTACCTTGAGTGTTCAGTCGCCTACCCGAGTTATTTGTTTATGATCGTGCATGTTGGGCAACCTTAGCGCAATAGAGAAATTGGTAGAAGAAATCTTGATCAACCTTAGGGCTGAGAAGGTCATGTCCGCAGGGGTACAGTCCTCATCGATGATTGGATTGCAAGCCTCCCCCTCGACTGCACGTCAATCTAGCCGAACAATGACCGAGAAAAGAAGAAAGCACTACGATGACCTGGCGAACAAGAAACTGATCCCGTCGGTCTTGCCCGACTACATCGCGCCTCTGGTTGGCATGGTTAGTCGTGACAACGTCTTGCGTGACTTCGAGTACACGCTCATCATTGTGTACCTCCCGAAGGGGATACACACAGTCGGACCGTAGCTAGGACTGATCCCTGATCTTAAGATCAAAGATTTCAACCTTGGAGACAAGAAGAATTATGTGCTTCTCACACTGCATCGATACTTAACCAAGAAAATTGGGAAGAAGCCAAAGATAGTCCCCTAACCATGGATTAAGGAGATCGTGAGGTCCACTATCTTAAATGTCATGAAGAGCCCCCACTTCGGCAGCCATCAGGAGGTTAACGCATGCGTTAAAATCCTCCTGTCATGCTACCATGGAGGTTATCTTTGGTTAGATAGGCGCGTGATTATGGATCCGATGCTGATCCAAATGATCACTGGACTGAGCATGCAGGGACCAGACCCTCAACAATTCTATCCATGGAAGGATATAGATCGCTCCCTGGCATGACGTATAAAGGAAACCTACGACAATGTGGAGAAGGGGAAGCAAGGCTACAAGGTGGCCTCCATCCAAGATGGCATAGTGCGTCTAACTTGTCAACTGATTGTTGGCAAGCTCTTCAGGAAGAACAGACCAACGCAAGTTACAGGGTTTGTCGTCGACCTCGCAGGGAAGTGCGTCGAGGGCATGGAAATGAACTGGGTGAGCTACCTCATCAATGAGTTGGAGAAGGACTGTCGCGAAGCGCAGGACCAAGGCTATGAATTCCACTTCATCTCGTTACTAATTCTTATAGCATTTGTCACTTGGGAGATGCCGAAGGGAACGACATTCCTAGAAGTTGAGCCATCAAAATCATTAGCCGCGAGGTTCACCACCTTGTGTTATAAAAGTGACATGGCGAAGCAGTGGCAATCAAACATGGTGTTTCAAACTTACTACCTACAACTCACATGCACCATTGAGTCATTCCCCCAAATGACCCCGAACACCTTGCATACTTGTAGGCTACTAGTGAAGTTCCGCACAGATCGACACTTCATTTACATCACTGTAGACAGGGATGAAAGCAAGGAGGAGCTACATTCTTACTACAAATTGACTAATGAAGACATGGAGGAGATAACCAAGGAAAAACCAGTTGAATTCCTTGTACCGGTCAAGCAGACAGAGCTCTCCGACCCCAAAATCATTGGAAGCCCTTTGGTCACCTAGATGGAGTGGGATGGACCAAGTAGCACTAAGAAGAAGAAGAGAAAGGAAGAAGTGTAGGATATAAACAACGCATCATAGGAAACTACATCTGACTCACCTGGAGGAGGAGGAGGCAATGAAGTTAACCAAGAGGAGGAAGGGGAAGAAGACAAGCAAGAAAAGGGAAAAGTAACACCACCAAAGGAACCCCTTACAAAGGACGAGACATCAAAGAAAAGGAAGGTTTCTATGAAGAAACCCTTATCACAGAAGAAGTCACGAGCCAATAAGCCTCATTCACAGAATGTGCTCACAGTGAATGATATTGACCTCATCATCACAGTTGTAGCAAATGCTTCAGAGGATATCTTGCAACGAAACGAAGCAAATCAGGAGACAATGTATGATAGAATCGAGGTGGAGCTGAAAGGGGTACAAAAATCTCTCTATTGGAGCCGCGCAGTGTCTACTGCGCCGTCATCATCAAAATATTTAGAATTGGGGGATGAGCCCACCCAACTATGAAGAATAACAGATGCTACAAAGGCTCACCTTCGTCGAGTACAGGAATGAACAAGCCACAAAGGCCTTGAAGCAAGCAAAGGAGGAAGCCCTAGAGAAACTTTGGGTTGCGCAACAAGAAAAATATGACATGAGAGTGAAGTTTGAGGAAGATAGAGAGAAGATTCAGAGAGAAAAATACCAGTTGCTCATGGAGTAGACTGCGATCAAGGAGACAGTATCTAGAGCACTTCTCTCTATGTTGGGCTTGGCCCAGATGGAATAAGAGACCACTAAGAGCCAAGTGGGGAAGCTCACTGAAGCCATTCAATATCTTCAAGCAAGAGTATCTGAGTTAGAACTTCAAGCAGTGTCGAGCACTCCACAGGAAGTGCGGGATCAGAGGGAAGAAACTTCCAGGAGCACAGTCGAGAGAATCAAGGTGTTGGCTTCAGAATGCAAGCAACTAAGTAACCGAAGTGCACAGAACTATGAGTGCCTTGCAGAAGATCCGAAGCTAAGGACATTGGAGGGACAAATCCAAGAGGTGAAGTAGCAGGCGTCTATAGTGCAAGAACAATTGAAGCTGCTTACAGTAGTGGATAAGATGAAGAGGGAACAGTAGCAACATGTAGTTCAGCAACAGGTCACTGCCATCCAGAGCAGAGTGATGGAGGTGACACAATGACTCTAGCCGGTGCAGGATGAAGCCTACACCCTCTTTGAAGAGATCGAGGGACAAGGATCATATTTGGAACATGTGGTCACAACAGTGGAACAACGCCTGGAAGGGCCTTTCACCGAGAAAGTCATTCAGGAGTTTGTCGAGCAGGAGGCTCTAGCAAAGCAGCAAGTCGAGGAAGCTCAAGCTAAGCTCAAGGCATTCGAAGCAGTATTGCCCAGATCAGAGTGATTCGGGACGAGTCACAAGTGAGTGTTGGGGGCTTGTTGGCGCTCAACCAAGTTTTGTGGAAACATTAGTCGCGTTTGACCATTTTTGGGACTTTGTCAGGCTGGTCGAAGACAGAGTTCCCAGGCGAAGTGGAGATCGTGGGATCTCACCCTTTTTGTGGGATTTTTGGGTTTTAGGGTTTATGTAACAGGTATGGGATGTCATACCATGGGTTTAACCATGCTTAGGCCTCTTTTGTAATGTATAAATAAGTAGCTAGGCGATGTAAGAAAGGGTCGATGGCTTAGTTCTAATATTATCTATGCGCAAGAAGATGTGTTAAGGCTTGCAAAAATAAGTGCAAGCATTTTGTAATTGCTTGGTGTAGATAGAATGTGTAAGGATTTGTGCTTTGATACAACTCGGGGAAGGATGATCTAGCGAGGTGCACACAGATCTCCTATCCTATGCGGAGTTGATGTTTTGGATTGGTGCATGTAAGAAGATTGGAAGAGACTAATAAGAAGAGAAGAATATTGGTGGATGTAGCCCCACACTGGGGTGAACCACGTATATTCTATGTCGATGTGCTTTGTACTATGATGTTAATGTTGTTTATGTATTTAATTGCTTAGTGTAATAATATTGGTGTAATAGGTAGATCCATTGATGCTTAGTGCTTTATACATGAATGAATGACTAGATCTTCTCTGATGCTATGTGTTGAATGGTTAGAGGTGCTTGATCTTGGTTGTTACTATGTCGATCTGTAATAAGGGTTTAACCTGCGATGTGAATAAGGGTTAAAGACTAATGAGTATTAATTGCTAAGTGCTCTGTTAAGTATTGTGATCACAGATCTGTGTCCTAGCTAGGTTGTAGACACTTGAGTCCTGCAACCCCCCCTGCCTCTACCTCGGGTGAGACTTCATCTGCTTCACAGTTGTTGCCAAAAGGGTCGGTAGTTAGGGTTTTTTTGGTGCACTATTGAATCGTTGAACCTTGGGTCTGTCCCTGTGCCAACAAAAAGTTTCATGAATTAATAAACTTTTGATGACCTAGTCAACATCCAGTCATAACCTAGCACAACCTAGTTAGCGTCCATGTCATTACCATGTGTCACCCATGGGTAGGTTCTAGTTACTACCACATGTAATTAAGGGATTCGTTCATATCATCGCCACATGTCATTAGAGGATGGATCCAACTCACTGCCACATGTCATTAAGGGACATGTCCATGTTACTGCCACATGTACCAGTATGGTATGTCCACGAAAAAGGGGGAAGAAACTTAGGATAGAAAACAATATTAAAAAATTGAATGTAGGGTTTGTGGAGTGCAGACGTAAAGGAGGTAGGTGAGGGATAAAAAATGCTAAAAATGACTAAGTATGACATGAAAAAAGGGGAATGGAGAGTGTATATTAGTGAATGCAGGATTGCAGACTTGAAGACATGTGAAAAAAGGTAAATGGGGTAATTGCGGACATTAATAGTAAGTGTTGGACGAGTTTACAAAATGAAGGTAAATGGGGTAATTGTGGACCTTCGGACTAAGTGCTGAAAGAGTTTGCGGAATGAAGGTAAATGGGGTAAGTGCAGACCTTAGAACTAAATGTTTGAAGAGTTTGTGGAATGGGATAATTGCGGACCTTCAGACTAAGTGTTGTAAGAATAAAACATGGTAAGTGTTGGGGATGGAATTACAAAATAAGAAAATGGAAATAGAAAAAGAAAATGGAAAATAAGAAGACTAAGAAGAAAATGGGAAAAGGAAAAAGAAAAGGAAAAATAAAAATAAAATGGAAAATGAAATAATGTAAGTGAAAATAGAAAATGAAATAATGGAAGTGAAAATAGAAAAGAAAAACAAAAGAAAATGGGAATATGAACGTGAACGTGGAAATGACTAAGTGAAGTAATGAAAGAGAGAAAAATGGCTAAGTGTGGAATATGGAGACTAGAGTGGAAGAGGGGAAAATGGTAAAGTATGGAGAGGAGAGTAAGAGAAAGAGGAGAGTAAAAAATGAAAATTAGAAAAATAACTAAGTATGAGAAGTGAAAGGAATATGAGAGTAGTGAGAAAATGAAAAAATGGCTAAGAGATGAGAAGATAAGCTAATGGATAAGAGAGGGAAAATGGCTAAGTATGGAGATGGGGAGGAGATGGAAAGTGTTAAAATGAATAAGAATGAGAAGAGAGGAGAAAGGAAAGGGAAATTTAAGATGAAAAATGAGAGGGGAAGAAGGGCACAACACTTAGAAAAAAATTCATTCTTCGAAGTTCTTCTTCAAGTAATCTCTTTGTCAGATTTCCGAACAAAATCATGAGTATCTTGGGCATACAAAATCAGATTTTGATTCTAAAAAATGCATGACAAAGATGAGACTAACGGATACACTATGAACTAATAATCGTTCAAAATGTCTTTCCTTAGATTTTTTTTTTTTTTTCCAAGGGCAATAAATCTAGTTGATCAAATATTTTGATCAACACATATCAAAACTACCATTGCCCAAAAAGTTGCTTAATTGTCCTTCACTGATGTTTGGTTGCATTTATGTCTGCCTCTCACTATTATTTTTTAATGTGATTCTTGTTTCCTTAGTATCTTGTGGAAGACATTGTGGCACTTATTAGGTTGTCACCTCTATTTTTTTCTCAACATTCCACCCTTAGATGGATGACCAAACTAAGGTTGTAAATCACAACTTGGTGCATACTATATGTTGAAACATATATATTTTTCTAAAACTTTAGACTTAAAAAGTTTCATTTTGTTTAACTAAGGACAAATGCGCACTTGGATACTACCTTCAATAAAGTCTTCTGATTAATCCAATGGTCTAAAAAAATTTCAAGCTATGGAGCCACCCATTCGTTAAAAGGCTAAATCACTAAAGACAACTTTCAAAGTATTGAGTTTCGGGGTTTCACAATACTAAGAGTTAGATATATAAAGAAGCCCAAAGTTCTGATATGTGAAGTCGCGAAACTAGCTTAAGTTAAATCGAGTTAATTAAATAATTAAAAAATGATTAACGATAATTAATCTTATCGCAACTTCACGTTTCAGGAATCCTACCTCGAATGATAACTTAAACTCCCGACATCCGAAATCGTGAAATCATTAATTAATCGTGATTATTTACAAAAGTCAAACATGATTAAGATTAATTAATCAATCACAATTTCGCAATTCGGGGTTATAGCTTGAACGGAAGTAGGATAGCACGAGACCTGAAATCTTGAAGTGGATCGAGGTTAAACATAATTAATTAGTCATATAAACATGATTTATTATTAAAATAATTTTTTTTATTTTATCGTTGAGTTTATGCTGATTTGCGATACAGGTGATTTCAAATTAGATTTATACTTTCCTGATCATGAAAATTGACCATTAATGTTATTAAATGACCAACCTGGGGAAATGATTTCAAACAAGATCCTGCTTTAATGCTTGAATCGTTTTATTAAAAGAATTAAACGTATTGTCAGTGAAGGTATATGCAGGTCGAGGCGTTTAAGGCAATAAAGACTTTTTCATTTTCAATTACATTCGCATTTTGGTAGAACTTGCTTAGCGTGATACTCAGTCCTGTGTGTTTTCTATGAAAAATAACAAGTTTTTTGAGAACTGCTATCATGCCTCCATGAAAAGAAGCTAAATCAACTAGTGAGAGCTCACGCTAGAGCTCAAAGGTTTTATCCGACACCTCGCCCAGAAGTATAAACATAGTTAAAACCTGGACGCATGTATTCAACATCCTACAATACGAACTGGTAAAATGCCCTGAGGATTCAAGCGACAACAAAAAGGAAGACTTATCTACTAAATACAAGACTATTGCTTAGGCACAACTGCATAAGGTAGCAACAAGGCCGAGGCTTTTAACCTACAATGACATGATTGGATGGGCACTGGATCATGTGGATATCCCAACTAGAACTATATTCAATTATTAGAAGGTCGGTGTTGGGTCATTTCAGCTGGAACACATACAGGTGATGTATAAACTGTCTTCAACACCAAAATTCATTTACAATGCCAGTTTTCTAGTGAATTTTAACAAGAAGGAGTGTGATCGATATGGAAAGATTCTTTCTGACTTGATCAAGGACTAGTGTTCATGCCCCGAAAAGTTGAGTTGATTCTAACAACATATACTCAATCTCATTGCTAGAAACACAGTTCATGTATATAGCCATGATGATGTGTAGACTCTATGGAAAAGAGAACACAACCCATTTCTTTCTACCATGGGTACCCATTATACACATAGTGGCAGAAGGGTATGCTTTCGACTGGGCCAAAATATATTCGGACGGTCTGGTTAGTGAAATTACATAATACCAGACAAAGAAATCCAATGGGAAATCAAATTCATTCTTTATGTCATATTATATTATGGATGCCATCTGTTTCATGCCGCCTTTCCCATTGATGGGTTGGATATGGACTCCAGATAATGAAGAAACAATTCATATTTATCATTCAAAACACTAGGAATACAAGGAGAAGGATTTATTTTATGAAATCTGTAATTGGGTAGCGGTGCCGATGCACATTGCTATTTTTGGTCACCCACCTCCTAGAATTTTAGACACAATTGTGTCTAACCTGGATAAAGTGGCAGACTGGTACATTGAGGAACACTTCTCTTATATCATAGTTTTCAGTTGTTCAGTTCCCCCATATGATTTACAACAATTTTTACCAGACCGACTGTTGTGCCGCAAGGTTGCATGACAAATTGTCTTCGGTGGGATTAGCAAAGAGCTCAAAGTAGTGCAGAAAAATGTATGGCCATCTTTTCCCTTACAGATTGGTGTATTTTCTTTATTGGATTTCGGCCACTCCAAAGTGGAGGTTGCGGCCTTAGAAGAAATAAAGTTGGTTAACATTGAATTCAAGAAGCATGACCCACAGAAGGTCATGGGTAACCATATGGCCAGTTGCAATCTTAAAAAGTATGGACATGAAGAATCCCCTCAGGACGAAATGTTACGAGGGGTGATATCTTACCAAGAAGTTCTGAGCCAAGTTTGAGCTCTATCACCTGATAAAATGATTGATTTTTACAATCTCCAAAAGCCTCGAAGAAGTAGTCTTCCAAAAGTACTACAAGAGGAAAACCCAATGTCTCCAACTACACAAAAAATAGAGACCCATAATCTAGAAGCCGAAATCTCTAGCAAACAAGAAACCTCAGAAAACTTAGAGAAATCTGAGTTCTCAACTCAGAAAGAAGATATCCCAGCGACATAGGTATCAGATAACCAGGCCAAAGATCAAACTGAGACACTAATAAATAAAGGAGAAGATAGGCCACTGTCTTCATCAGATAAATCAACTACAGATGGAACTGAAAAAAATTTATCCACAGAAATCGACAGTCCCATTCAGGTTGTCATGCCATTATAGTTCACTAGAGGAAACCCCAATGTAGAGGTAATACTCATAGGATATCTCACACCTATCCCTATTGAATAGATACCTCCTTTTGATTTATTTTTCAATAAGAAAAGAAAAGTTGTGTTGAAGAAAGTAATGCACCAGAAAGAAGGTGCAATTGTCAAAAAGCACAGAGTACTATTGGATGGACAAAATTTGGAAGAAGAATATTTTTTACAGAGGTAGCAGGCTCTTTGGGATATTTTGCAACAACTAACCTATTCTCAGTTGATAATTTGAAACAAAAACTGAAACAAAAGAATTAGATGATAAGTCATTTGCAAAATCAAATAAGGACTAGAGAAAAAAATGTCAAAGATGAATTCAATAAGGGTTTGAACAGGCTAGAGCTAGTGATAAACAAGAAATCCAACTTCTCAAGTCTAGTCTTGATGAGATGCATAAGAATATGCAAGTGAGTGAAAGATATACTATCCAACAAGATGAGTTGGTAAAACAATTACAAGACAAGGTTAGTTCCACTGAGAAAATGGTTGTGGATATAGCAGTGTTTCAAGCTCAAGCATTGGAAGTGCTAAAGAAGCTGGAAATAGCACAACAAAGCCTTTTTTCTAAGGTAGAAATCATCCAAAATCATTTTCGGGAAGTAAACCAATCATTGGATAATATTAGTTTTAGAGAAAGAGAGGCTACTGTAGCCCGAACAACTTTTCAAGAAGCGGTCGTGTCATCGATCAGAGAAGAAATATTTGTAACTCCCAGATTGACTGTTGTAGAGCAGGTCAGAGGGGATAAAATATTAAATACATGGGAGGCCAATATAGATGAGAGTAAAAGAAAAGCCAAGGAAATAAAAGAGGATTGTGAGGAGATTTTTCATTTTCTTAATAAAGAATCACTAGGCCTTGGAAAGGATGATTGTTCTGAAATACTAGGAAAAATCGATATTGTAAAGAATCAACTTGACATCAAAGAAAGCTTAGAGGCAACTCATGCTGAAATTTCACAGCTAAAGAAGGTTTACATCGCTCAAATAGATAGATGGATGGTAAAGACAAATTTACAGTTACAATCAATGACTTCTAAAGATAAAAGGATAAAAGACAGGTTACCACAATTAAAAAAGAAGTTGTATCTTTTTTAGGCAAAAGATGTGACAAAACCTTCTAGACTATTAGTACAATTTCTAAGCAGATGTGTTGAATGTCTTGAGCGAGGTAAAGGGAGTATCTCAAAGAATCAATGAAGTAACATGTGCATATCTATTTCTACCAGTATGAGAAAGAGATAGAGAATAACTAAGTGAAACAATTCAGGTTTTCATTTTGTAACCGTTATTACCTAGGAATAACGAAAATTCCAACCGCCTAGGGTTGAGAATATCTTGTATAAATATATTTTCAAAAGATTAAAGAAAGGTTGCTTCTTGCTGTATGTAATTGGGAAAATTCTCCTTATTGAAGATTAATACAAGTGCAGACCAGAGATTCCACTTTTCGTTCAATTTGAGTTATGTGTTCTTCTATCTTTCCATATCTCAACATATTTTTATATATTTCCTTGATGAATGCCTGATCGCAACTTAGTACAACATATACTATGGTTACATTTCATTTAGTAATTTAATAGTGCACAACGTTTCCTCTGTTTTACTGTTAGTAAATACAAGACCTGTGAGTTAATTGGATTGCTACATTTTATACTTCATTTAAGGTTATATCATCTGTTTTCTTCTTTTGTAGTAAATTAAGATTCTTCTGTAATAGATGACTTGCTTTGTCTAACAACTTTATGTTTTTCTCTCATTACACCCAATGCTGTTAATTTTAACTCAGACACGAAAGATGACCTCTGAGCTGTTATATTGATAATTCATTTAAGGGATATTTTCTCATACAACTGAAGTAGAAAGAGAAATATTAAAACTTTCCTTATTTCTTGATGCCTTGGAATTATACTTTGAGCCTTAAGTATAAACTCAGGAACAACAGCTTTTTGGCATCATTGCCGGAGATGGAAAAACAAAGTTATTTTTCCCTGTGAGAACGACATTGGTAAGTTTCTTTCTTTGATAGTGAACAAATATTGAACACATTATAAGACTAATATTTTATTTTTCACTTGGAGACTTCACAATTGATAAATTGGAATTCGGTCGAAAGAATACTAGAAAGAATCTAGACGATAAACAAACCTTGCATGTATCTGACCCTGAAAAAATTTTGAAACCAAGGGGATACCTTAAACAAACTATTTGATCAGCAAGTAAGGTTTATCAACCTAAATCAAATACTAAATTTTTATTGGAACCTTTAACTTCACAAGAAGGTCCCATTCAACTTTTTTTTGGAGAAACATCTTCTGATAAACTTGAAGCCGAAACCCTAAATCCAGATTTGGTTTCATTCGAGATTAAAGATGACAAGCTTCCAACCTCTCGAAGCTCTGAAGATTATATATTTTTTCCTGACTTGACTCCTGTTGGTTCTCCTATGTATACATCTAGTAAATCCGAAGAACCCAGTCCTCATTTCCCTATTCCCTTATTTTCAGATTTTTTGTCTCCTAACTGTAAGTCTCCTAAATGTTTTTCGCTTCATCCCGGAGGTATCGAAAATTCAGTACACATTGCTGAAAAACCCCTCTATAATATCAAAGTTTCATCCCTCAAATTATCAATGGCTGTGGCCAGAGGAGGTGGTGTTGGTGCCGGAGGTGGTGCAGGAGGAGGGGGAGGCAGTCAAATACCACCCCCATTTCCTAGAAGTTTTGATAAAGTTGTAGCTAGGTATGCTCCTTTGGTTCTCCCAGTTTCCCTCCATGATTTACTTGAAAATTATATGAATAAATTACGAAAGTTCACTGGAGAGGGAGACTTAACCACGACTGAGCACATAAATTTATTTGATCAGTTCGTTGATATCCTCGGCCTCGAGCACAAGGATGTTTATTCAAGATTCCTAGTTCAAAATTTCGAAGGACAAGTGAGAAACTAGTTTTGAGGACTGCCAATAGGTTCTATAGGATCATATGATGAGTTAGAAAGTTCCTTTATCAGACAATGGGGAGAAATAAAAGATCACCTTTATTATCTAACTGAGTTTGGAGCTTTAAGAAAGAAAAATTCAGAAACAGTTCTTGAGTTTACTCAAAGATTTAATAAATTATATAATAAGATTCCAGCCGAGGTTAAACCTTCCCAACCTGCAGAGAAAGTAATTTTTGTTGAGGCTTTCGATCCAGATTTTTCTCTATTGTTGAGAGAAAGGAGATCTTTTGACCGCACTAAAATGTAGGATGATGTCATAGAAATTGAATCAAATATGATGGCATCAGGGAAGTTAAAAGCTAAATTTGAACCAAAAAATAAATAAATCATATGATACAGAGAATAAGAAGGACCCTATGGATCTGGGAGGTCCTCGAAAGATAAGATGGATGACATGGAAAAAGGAATCAAAGAATTGTCAAATAAAATCTTGAACATGGAATTGGACCAATCTAAGAATATTCAGTTCCCTAGAAAAGATTTCAGAAGAAATTTTAATCCTCAAATCCAACAAAGACAGATCAAGAATGAAGATCAAAAGATTCAACCCCCCTTTAAGAATGAAAATTTTATAGGAGGAGAGGACCTACGAAACTTTGAGGAGTTAGAAGAAGATATGAATAATCTTGGTGATGATTGCCGAGAACCTTTTTTGACAAAACAATATTACGAAAAGTCTCTAAATACAGAATATTGGTCTAATCATGATGAAAGCATAATTAATACAGAAGAATATGCTTATCAAGGAATCGACGATAATATAATAGCCGAACTTCAACAGAAGTATAATCTAAGGCCTAGAGATAGAAATATCACAACTGCTCAACCAAAGAAAATTATGTCAAAGAGCAAAGATAATGAGACAAATTCACTATTAGCTAAGACACAGGATGTCAAAACAAAAGTAGTTGGAACCTAGACTGTAAAAACAAACCCGACTCAAACAAAAACAACACAAACCAATAAATAAATAAAAAAGGAGATAGAAATCCAAACCAAAGAAGTTGATAAGACAACGATAAATTTCAATCTAGAGAATGAGATTAATAAGATCAAGATCCCTGTACCTCTGGTTGAATTGGAAAAAAACCCTACATACAGAAAAAAATTGCTAAAATGATAAATTTTTTGGATACTGAAAGTCAGGATGATGTCATAAATTTAGAAGATGATAAACCGAATATAATTTTTGGTCCATATTTTGAAGGTGCTAGAGATACTGTCGCTCCTTTCTACATTACGCTAACTGTACATGATCATCTTCTTCACAATTGCATGTACTTCTACAAAAAAATGAAGGGTTTGAACAACCAATATCATTTTTCAGTAAAATCCTTAGAGATGTTGAACTAAAATATGATATATTGGAAAATCAAGCTTACACAATGATAAAATCCCTAAAGGATTTCAGGATCTACGTACTACATTCTAAAATAATTGCATATGTACCCACCAGTTCTGTTAAAGATATATAGCTTCAACCCGATAACGATGGAAGGAGGGGTCGATGGCCATCTAAAATTTAGGAGTTTGACCTGGAAGTAAAACCAACCAAACTTGTAAAAGGTCAAGGTTTGGCTAAGCTATTAGTTGAATCAAATTTTAAAGCACTCGGAATAAATCATCTGCAAGAGTATGAGGGATTTTTAGATATAAATGAATTTGATGTTACTGTACCTACAACTGAAGTTTCAGAAAAATTCTCTTCTTCAGCTTGGTATAGTGACATTGTCTCATATCTTCTGAATCTTCAATGTCCCAATGACCTAACTCCATCTAAAGCTATAACATTGAAATTACATGCAGTAAAATATTGCATTGTAGATGGTCAACTATATTGGAAGGATCCTCTGGGTTTCTTACTAAGTTGTTTAGTAGAATATGAAACAAAGAAAGTTATAAATGAATTTCACTAAGGAGTGTGTGGAGGACATCATGCATGGAGAGAAACAACCTACAAAATCCTAAGAGATGGATATTATTGGCTGAAATTATTCAATGATGTGAATGCTAAGGTCGGAGCTTGTAATCCCTGTCAATTGTTCACAAGAAAGTAAAAGATTTTTGCACTGCCTTTGGTTCCAGTTAAAGCTGAAGCCCCATTTCAACAATAGGGCCTTGATTTCATCGGTGAAATAAATCCTCATTCTAGTGCTCAACATAAGTGGATTTTGACTGCTATCGATTATTTTACTAAATGGGTAGAAGCCATTCCTACGTGAAACACAACAGACACAGTGGTGATCAATTTCTTGGAAGAGAACATTCTATCAAGATTTGGATGTCCTCAAAAAATAGTTACTGATAATGCGCAAGCTTTCAAATTTATGGCCATGATAATTTTTTATCAAAAATATAACATTGTATTAAGACATTCTACAACCTATTATCCGCAGGGAAATGGATTAGATGAGTCCTAAAATAAGATCTCGATAACGATAATTAAAAAAGTGATGACCGAAAATAAGAAAGACTGGCATATACATTTTAAATATTCTTTATGGGCTAACAAAACAGGCACAAAAAGATCCATCGGAATGTCCCCATTTCAGATGGTATATGGTACTGACGTTGTTTTACCCATAAATATTGCGTTGTCTGTAATGAAACTCTGGCAAGACTCAAAAGAAGAGCTAAATGACATCACCAGAAGAATAAATCAGATGATTGAAATTCAACAAAATAGGGTTGAAGTAGATGAAAAACTACAGAAGTATCAGGATAATATGAAAGCCCTGTTTGACGAGAAAGCTAAAGATCGGGAATTTCTCCCCAGTGATTTGGTTTTAAAATGGGAAGCCAGGAAAGAAAATGCAGGGAAGCATGGTAAGTTCGACCAGATCTGGTGTGGACCGTATAAAATTTCAGCCTCTGAAGGAAATAATGCATTTTTGTTAGAAAATATTGACGGAAATATTCTTAATGCCCCTATCAATGGGCGTTACCTCAAGAATTTTATGCAGTAATACAATCCAAACTCTCATTGTACAAACCAGTTTAGTTTTCACTTTTTGTTATAATTTCCGTCCTTTTGGTAAGTTTTTATTTTCATTGTAAATAGAAACAGGTTAGTTGATTTCATTATATATATGAAACAATTAGGTTTCCACTCAGCAAAGAGTTCCTCACAACAATTAGGATGCAGGCTGATAACCGAGAGACAATTTCTAGTAGGAATCAATACTCACATATAATTTCCCTCGAAGCAAGTGATAAACTAATAGTTTGCTTGGTCGAAAATATAGAGAAAATCTGAGGTATGAACTTCTACCCTGGCGACCCAATTTAAAATTTTCGAGAAGATATTAATGAATATGATAGAAGTTTCATTTGCACTAATATTGTCACCCGATTTACAGTCTGAGGGTTACAAAATTACAACATAATTCTCAAGTTTTCCCTCTGGATAAAAAATAAAATAATAAAATAATAAAAAAATATAAAAAAAAAACTTTTCTTCTTGGTCTTCAAAGAGGAAAAAGAGCTTCACTTTAACTCTGGAAGCTTAAAAAAAAATCTTCCACATGAGAATAGGCAAAAATCATGATGATATTCCTAATTTTAACTGAAATACAAAGTATGTTTGGACTAATCCTAACTACTCTAACCTTTTTACCAGATTTAAAATGATTGATGTCGCTCAAGGAAAGTCCCTGGAAAATAAAATTCCCCATGAAAAATTCCTAGTAAGCAAAGGTGTTTTGAAATTCAAAAGAGGATTATTCTAGGGTAATCAAAGTGAGTTAACAGACCTCTATTGCTAAAACATAAATAGATACCATTCCTGGTATATTTTATTATATACAAATTGATTTCCCTCACTTCATGTTTCAAAATATAAGACATATGGTGAAAGGAAATTCAAAAAATGATTGACCCATCCAGTCCAAATAGGGACAATGAAAGGAAATTCATTAAATGATTTCCCTCATCTTAGCATTTAAATGTGAAGTTATTAATTGAAGTGGTGAAAGAAAATTCAATATGGGAATTATATAACTTCACCGGGGTACTGAACAGGCTCGCTGGCAGTGAAGCAATGTCTATGATATATATAAGGCTGTTATACATGTATTATAATGTACCCTGACAACTAGTTCTTTTTCAGGCTAGATCTACATTCTAAGCTAATGTGGGACTCCCTGTTTAAAACACTAAAATCACTTTGCCTTGATGCGAATAAAATCAAACAAAGTCTGATAGATTGGTTAAGGTTGTTTTGATTATCTCAAGCAATTCTAAAATCAATTTTAAAAAAAGGAAGCAATTTAAGCCTGAATTCAAGATTGATGAATGACTAAGTTTTGAAAGTTTTTAGAGATATGGATGAAGTCCCAAGTCCTTCTGTGTGTCTTCTTTCAGAATGTGTTTCACAGAGCTGCAATAATGTCTCCATTTACCTAATAAAGGCACTCGATCTACTGTTCTTCTCGTCTCGCAAGGAAACGAGATCCCTAGATGGAGCTTATGTTGAAACATATATATTTTTCTAAAACTTTATACTTAAAAAGTTTCATTTTGTTTAAATAAGGTGTTACACATTATTTTCGTCATCCCTATGACCATTAATGATGTAAACCTATATGTTTCCTTCAGAAGGGTCAGTGGCCTGGGTTACTGAAGAGAGAAGGGAGAAGAACTTTTCCTGAGAAAAGAAGTTGCATTTTCCTTTGTAAAAACCCTATAAAAAAGGAAGCTCGTAGGTTGCTATATAGGCAGGGTGCGAGAATGCCTGATTCTCGCAGGTTGCACCATAGTTGGGTTGCGAGAGGTTCGCAAGTTTCTCTATAGGCAGGGTGCGAGAATGCTTACACATGCGAGAATGGGGGGGGCATTAATCGTGCATTGGTGTACAATACCTTTTTCTCATTTCTTGAGAATCTTGATATTGACGAGTTTAATATATTTTGGGATATTGTGTATATGGGAATGATAAATGTTTTCTCCTTCTTGTAGCATAGCTTTCATCGAAACGAAAAGATTGCATCTTCATCTCTTTGTATAACTTTCGAGTCAGTCAAAACACCATATTGTTCACGCCATTTTCCTTTTGAGTAACAACAACCTTAAAAATAAAGCGCTTATAAAAATTGATTAGACATTTTTATATTTTCTAGTAGCAAACCTACATTAGATTAGTTGTAGGGCTTTGGAATAGGTGTGAAAGATAACTTTCCAAAGTCACAAACAAACATAGAATCTTGAGTTAGGGAGTGGTTAAATCCACTTATTACATTTTGTCCTGGGAAGCCCTTCTAACACAAGGGTCAATCACGAGGTCGCATTGAGATTGACAGAGTTACTCACCCTGCTTTGTTGGTCTTGGTGTAGAGATTACGTGTATTATGGGAGTCGCTTGAGAGGTATACCCACAATGATGAGTGGAAGCCTTTCAAGTTGATTTCGAGATAGATACCCTGCCCTTGTGCATGGATCGGACTGTCGACTGTTTCCCCAGGAATCACTGTAGTGATTGGTAACCTTCGTGGCCTATATTTTTAGGGTATTTATGCAAGGTGACTGTGGAGGGGAAAGTCTTCATGGTACCTGGAATCGACATTGACCAAACTCACTCGGGCTCCTTGGAGGGTATACCCACAATTATGTGTGGGAGCTTGCACCAGGGTGTAAGTCCATTATGCAGGTCGTCAACGTAACTTTTCCACCCGCTCTATCTCAACCCCTTCTTACTTTGTTCCCGTGACATTGGACTTCATCACCAACTAGTGAGCTCATTGCGAGAAGGTTTTGTTTGCTTTCTTGCTTACTAGATTTTTAACGTGTGTTGTTTGTTCTCCCTAGTGGACTCTAGATTGGATTTTTGTTTTTAATGGCGTCAGTTCTCGAAATGACTAATGAAGGAACCTCTGTTCCAAGGGAACCTTTTGTTTTTCCTTCTTACATAAACATTGCTCCTCCTCACATCGCTACTTTGAGCCTTCCAGGTCTCACAATTGGGTTACTAGTATGGTTGTTTTCCACTCAGGTAATCCCGAATGTAGTTAGTGCTTCAGTCACAAGCACTTCCCCTCAAGAACATCAACCTCATGTTGATCCTTCACCGCCTTCTCCAATAAGATCTTCTTCGCCTTCTTCACTTGCAAGGTCTTCTTTGATTTCATCTTCTTCACCGAGTGAAAGATCTCCAGCTAGTAACTTGGTGGATAAGAAGAAGAAGAAACGAAAGAATAATAAGAAGAAAAATAAGCAAGGATCCAAACTTCCAACCACTGTCAAACATGTTGGAAAACAACCAGTTACTGTTAATCGTGTTGGGAGTGTTGATGATGTCAAGATCACCCAAACAACTCGTAATCCCAAGTACCCTTGCAGGCTCTGTAAGGGTAGCCATCTTCTTAAGGATTTCCTTGGTCTATCCAAGGTTATAGAAGCTTGGTCTACACACCCTTGCAAACCCATGTCATCAGCCTCTGAACAACATGTTGATGACCTCCCATCAACTAGTCAAGATACCATTGAGAAGACGAAAATTAGAGTCAAGTTCTCGTGCATGTTATGCAAAGGGAGTCATCTAACTCACCTTTTCCCTCGTATGGACGAAGCCTTGAAATTCCTGGAAAACATGATTGTTTCACAGCCTCAACTTCCAGCTGCTTATCACAAGATTTCTCTCAACCCATGACCTGCAGTTGATGGAATGATCAATCCAGTTGCCCCATCGATCAGTCCGATTGATCAAGTGGTCAATATGGTCACGTCCTTAATTGAACCAGTTGACAAAGTAGTTGATTCGATCCCATCCTCAGTCGATCCCACTCTCCCTTTAGAGAGTGTTAATAAAGTGGTTGATCCGATCCCATCCTCGGTCGATCCCACTCTCCCGTTAGAGAGTGAAACCCAAACGGTCGATCTGTTCCCACCTATCAACCCCATTCTCCCCTCGAAGAATGAAACCCAAGTGGTTGATCTGATCTCTCCATCAGTCGATCCTACTTTCTCGCTAGAGAGTAAACCCGATATTGCCCATGTTTTTCTCGTTTATACATAATCTACCATGTCGATGGATATTCCTCCTTATCCCATAGAACCCCCTCCAAGTTATGAGGCCATCCCTTTTGATTGGGGTGTGCTAACTGGACCTCGTCTTCCCTCTCACATTCCTTTCCAGATTACAGTACAGGTTTGTGGTCGAGACGTTCCTTAGACACTGATAGATGAAGGTGCATTCGTTCGTATTTTGTCGTCTTTTGCTTGACAAGATTTGGGTTGTCCTCCACTTGTGTCGGTTACGCAGAATCTGTTAGCTTTTAACATAAGAACTAGTCAACCTTTAGGGACCATTCCTCATTTTCCTATAACTTTGGGAGGGAAAACTGTCTTTATCGACGTCATGGTAGTCAAAGACCCCTTGGATTTTTCTTTACTCCTTGGGAGAGATTATGTCTATTCCATGAAAGCTATTGTGTCTACTCTTTTTCGTGTGATATCTTTCCCCCACGATGGACGAGTTGTGACTGTTGATCAACTTTCATTCATTGACCCCGACTGGATTGCCTCCCTAACTGGTTCTTATATGCAAATGGTATCGCCCCCACCACAGGTCAATTATGTGGCATTGTCGCCCATGGCTTCAACTTCTGATGACTTAGATCCAGTAGTTGACATGGTGATCTCTTTGATAGGGTTGTTAGAGCCTGATATCTTTACTCTTGTCGTGACCCTCGACATGGTGTCCTTCCAGAGTGTGTTTCTTACTTCTAACGAAGACCTTTTGGAAGCCATGAACGAGTTTTGTCCCTTGACATGGTCTCCTTTCGGAGCATTGTCCTCTTGGAATCCATGATCAAGAAGACTCTGAGGATAGTTTTTGCGTCTCTGAGGCAACCTCGTTAAAAAATGAAACAGAGGTCCTTGAGCATGGTTTTTTGATTTCAAGCTTGTTAAAAAATGAAACCACTTACGAGGATATTTTTTTCATCTCTATGGAAACCTCGTTAAAAACTGAAACAGAGGTTACAAGCATAATTCTTGTTTCTATGTCAAGCTCGTTAAAAAATGAAGTAGTTTCCCCCCTCTCTGTTTGAGTCAAGTCCTTCATCTAGTATTTGAAGCTTCATTTCCTTCGCCTTTGTCATTGGATGAAATGAAGCTTGGGGGGTGATACTTTTAGCCTCTGGACTTCATGCTGAAGTAGAGCTACTAGTTTCTTACGCTGGGGGCTAAGTACCAACCATCCATGTGTTATGTGTTGGGAAGTCCAAGCATAGTTTTCTATGGTTCAAGCTTGTGTAAAAATGAAGCCACTTACCTCAAACATAGCTTTCCTCTGGTTCAAGCTTGTTTAAAAATGAAACCAGGTCCAAGCATAGTTTTGTTTTGTTTTAAAGCTTGCGTAAAAATGAAAACAATCCCGAGCTTATTCTTTTTTCTTTCTCATGCTCGTAAATACATGAGAATAAGTTACCAAGCTTAGTCTTTTTTCTTTCTTGTGCTCGTAAATCAATGAGAATGTAACCGAGTATAATTTTATCACTTTTTTAGACTCGTAAAGGTTATACGAAAAAGGAACCCACTGGAGTTCCCTTTAAGCTCTTTTCAGACTCTCTAAACATGAAAAGATTGCCGAGCGACCTTGTTCTTTTCACGCTCGTTAAAGTATTTGAAGAAAATGTCTATTGAGTGATAGTTTATCTCTTTTTCAGTCTCATCATACTACTTTACGAAAAAGGCACTGAGAGAGTTCTCTTTAAGTGTTTTTTAGACTCTATAAACATGAAAAACCCTTGAGTTTTCTTTCTTTGAACTCATAAAACAAATATTGAAAGGCCTATATAGGACCAAACCACTCCTTCCTAGGGTTCATTAAACATACTCCGAGGGACTCGTCTAAAGGATGAGCTTAAATTGACAAGCATATGTTATCCTCCTCAAGCTTATGTAAAAATAAAGAGGTACTCGCCATAAATGGTGGGGGGGAAAATTGGGAAAGAAATATGTCTAAACCTGTGTTCCATGGAAGAATCTCTTTTGAACATGACACCCTTTCACTCGCCTTGTGTCTAGGTTAGAAAATCCACTTGTCTCCTGATCATACTCCTTTATAAGATTACAAATTGGTCTATGATCCCTGTTGTTGAGTCAGTGTTTCCAAGACAATTGTCGTGTCGTCAATATGTTCAAAATGAAGTTCAACCTGAAAATCCTTCTGTTGCATCGGCCATTTCTGCAGTCTTTAATCCTTCTATTGCGTCGACCATCCCTGAGTGAGTCATGAATCACTTGTTGCTCCAACCTACATCAAATCTTGTTACTTGTTTCGAGTCATTGATGTGGGATACATTAAGGCCCTCCTGTGACAAGTCTTTTCCTCTCGACTTCAACTCATTATCCAGGAATTAGACTTAGAAACTAATTGGTACCTTGGAACTTGCATGCCTCAATGGCAGGTTTCCTCACTTTCGAAAATGGGTTTTCAGTATTGACCCCTGATCGGGAGATTCCTTTGAGTGTTCAACTTCAACTCATTTATTCACATTCGTTAGATTGTACTATTGTACCTTGGGAGTCATTGACATTAATGGTGATTTCCATCGCACTTGTTAACGGTATACACTAATGATCGGTAATCAAGTGGTTTCTACCATGTTCGACTTCAACACATGTATTCACATGGTTAGATTCGTACTATAGAGTGGCAGAGATGAAGACCCTGGATATTTTCTGACAAATCCAGGTTGCGTTGGAGTATATTCAGTGTATTGTTGCATAGATCCAAATTGTATGTCTGGTGGCTATGTTCAAATTTGAAACTTTAACGCATAGATCCACAGTGTATTTTTGGTGGCTATGTTAAGATTTGATTCATAATGGCATGGATCCACGGTGTATGTTTGGTGGCCATGCCCTTGTCTTACTTGACATGGATCTTTGCATGTCGGTATTTATGCTCTGATTCATTTGTATTCTGAGTATGGGAATGCCTACCTCAGTGATGATGTATTATTGTACTGTATTTCCTTGTTTGTTGGCACGTTTCCGATCGACTGTTCCTTGTTCCCTACACACAATTGACAAATTATTCCAGCTATCCCTCTGTTCTACCTTCATACTTTGGGGGGCTCTCTATTACACATTATTTTCGTCATCCCTATGACCATTAATGATGTAAACCTATATTTTGCCTTCAGAAGGGTCAGTGGCCTGAGTTCCTGAAGAGAGAAGGGAGAAGAACTTTTCCTGAGAAAAGAAGTTGCATTTTCCTTTGTAAAAACCCTATAAAAAAGGAAGCTCGCAGGTTGCTATATAGGCAGGGTGCGAGAATGCCTGATTCTCATAGGTTGCACCATAGTTGGGTTGTGAGAGGTTTGCAGGTTTCTCTATAGGCAGGGTGCGAGAATGCTTACACGTGGGAAAAACAAGCGTTTTCTCGAATCTTCTAGAATGAGAAACTTCCATGGTGAGGTGGCATCCGAATGGTTTGGATCTTACCCACTTTCATGATTTAGTGGGATCATCCTAACCTCCTCACCTTATCCTCTTCAGCTTATAAAAGGAGAAGAGATCTCATGGAAAAGGGCTAAGTTGGATTTGGCTTGGAATTATTGGCTTGGTTAGGGTGATTTTGAGTTTTTCCTTTGTCAAGATAGATTGTGAATATTATCAGATCTCTGCTCTCAGAATTCTTGGAGTGACAGTGTGTGGGGAACGAAGGACAGTTGGAAGGGACCTTAAAACATCAAGGCCATGGTTGTAATATCTCTTTCACATTCAATATGATACAGTAATATGATTCTTTCCTATAAAGCTTGTTGTGTTTTATTGTATGATTCCTTGTTCACATACATATGTTTATATTGAGTTTATGCTATTGCTATCACTTTGGTTGGCTGCGTTCTTTTGCAGGTTCATCATTGTATGAGTGTTGGAACGGAACTAGGATGGTGACAACGAGAGGAAGCGACATTTAAACGATATGTCACCTATCCCTCTTTAGTTAGTAAATTCGATATTTAAAACTTAAGGAAAGCGTCATGTTCTGGTGTGTTTTGTTCTAGATCTAGGTGGATCTAGGGAGATCAGTTAGTGTCCGCACCTACCGATTTATCCGATAACATAAGGTCAAATGTGCACGTGGATACTACCGTTGATAAAGTCTTCTAATTAACCCAATGGCCTAAAATCTTTTCAAGTTATGGAGCCGCCCATTTGTTAAAAAGCTAAATCACTAAAGACAACTTTCAAAGTATCAGGTTTCGGGGTTTCGCAATACTAACAGTTAGACATAAAAAGAAGCCCAAAGTTCCGATATGCGAAGTCGCGAAACTAGCTTAAGTTAAATCAGGTTAATTAAATAATTAAAAAATAATTAACGATAATTAATCTTATCGCAACTTCACATTTCAGGAATCCTGCCTTGAATGATAACTTAAACTTCTGACATCCGAAATCATTAATTAATCGCAATTATTTACAAAAGTTAAACATGTTTAAGATTAATTAATCAATCATGATTTCGCGGTTTGGGGTTATAGATTGAACAAATGTAGGATAGCATGGGACCCAAAATCATGAAGTGGATCAAGATTAAACATAAATAATTAGTCATATAAACTCGATTTATTATTAAAATAAAAAAAATTATTTTACTGTTGAGTTTATGCTGATTTGCGATACAGGTGATGTCAAATTAGATTTATACTTTCCTGGTCACGAAAATTGACCATTAATGTTATTAAATGACCAGCCTAGGGAAATGATTTTAAATAAGATCCTACTTTAATGCCCAAATATTTTTATTAAAAGAATTAAACGTATTGTCAGTGAAGGTATATGCAGGTCAAGGCATTTAAGGCAAGAAAGACTTTTTCATTTTCAATTACATTCACATTTTGGTAGAACTTGCTTAGCAAGATACTCAGTCGTATGCGTTTTCTATGACAAATAACAGGTTTTTTTAGAACTGATATCATGCCGCCAAGAAAAGCAGCTAAATCAACTAGTGAGAGTTCAAGCCAGAGCTCAGAGGTTTTCTCTGACACCTCACCTAGAAGTATAAACAAAGTTAAAATCTGGACGCATGTATTCAACATCCTATAGTATGAACTGGTGAACTGCCTTGAGGATTCAAGCGACAACGAAAAGGAAGACTTATCTCCTAAATATAATACTATTGCTCAGGCAGAGCTGCATAAGGTAGCAACAAGGCCAAGGATTTTACCCTACAATGACATGATTGGATGGGCATTGTATCATGTGGATATCCCAACTAGAACTATATTTAATTCTCTGAAGGTAGTTGTTGGGTCACTTTGTCCGGAACACATACAGGTGATGTATAAACTGTCTTCAACACCAAAATTCATTTACAATTACAGTTTTCTATTGAATTTTAACAAGAAGGAGTGTGATCAATATGGAAAGAGTCTTTCCGACTTGATCAAGGACTGGTGTTCATGCCCCGAAAATTTCAGAGCCGATTCTAACGACATATACTCAATCTCATCGCTAGATCCATAGTTCATGTATATAGACATGATGATGTGTAGACTCTATCTAAAAGAGAACACAACCCATTTCTTTCTACCATGGGTACCCATTATACACAAAGTGGTGGAAGGGTATTCTTTCCACTGGGCTAAGATATGTTTGGACAGTCTGGCTAGTGAAATTACAGAATACCAGACAAAGAAAGCCAAGGGGAAATCAAATTCATTCTTTATGTCAGCTTATATTATGGACACCATCTATTTCATGATGCCTTTCCCACTGATGGGCTAGAGCTAGACTCTAGATAATGCAGAACCAATTCATATTTATCATTCAAAACTCTGGGAAGACAAGGTGAAGGATTTCTTTCATGAAATCTGTAATTGGGTAGCGGTGCCGATGTACATTGTTATTTTTGGTCACCCACCTCCTATAATTTCAGACACAGTCGTGGCTAACCTGGATAAAGTGGCAGATTAGTACATCAAGGAACACTTATCTTATATCAGAGTTTTTGGTTGTTCAGTTCCCCCATATGCTTTACCACATTTTTTACTAGACCAACTGCTGTACCACGAGGTCGCACGACAAGCTGTACTCGACGGAATTTGCAAAGAGCTGAAAGAAGTGCAGAAAAATGTATTTCCATCTTTTCCCTTACAGATTGGTGTATTTTCTTTATTGGATTTCGACCACTCCAAAGTGGAGGTTGTGACTTTAGAAGAAATAAATTTGGTTAACATTGAATTCAAGAAGCATGACTCGCAGAAGGTCGTGGATAACCATATGGCCAATTGCAATCTTAAAAAGTATGAACATGAAGAATCCCCTCAGGACGAAATGTTCCCAGGGGTGATATCTAACCAAGAAGTTCTAAGCCGAGTTCGATCTCTATCACCTGATAAAATGATTGATTTTTACAACCTCCAAAAGCATCGAAGAAGTAGTCTTCCAAAATTATTACAAGGGGAAAACCCAATGTCTCCAGCTACACAACAAACAAAGACCCAGAGTCCAGAAACCGAAATCTCGAGCAAACAAGAAGCCTTGGAAAACTTAGAGAAATATGAGGTCTCGACTCAGAAAGAAGATATCCCGGTGATAGAGGTATCAGATAACCAGGCCAAAGATCAAGCAGAGACACTGATAAAGAAAGGAGAAGATAGCCCACTGTCTTCATCAGATAAATCAACTACAGATGGAATCGAAAAATAGTTATCCACAAAAATTGGCAGCACCATTTAGGTTGTCACGCCATTACAGTTCACCAGAGGAAACCCCAATGTAGAGGTAATACTCATAGGAGATATCACGCCTATCCCTATTGAAGAGATACCTCCTTCCGATTTATTTTTCAGTAAGAAAAGGAAAGATGTGGTGAAGAAAATAATGCACCATAAAGAAGGTGAAACTGTAAAAAATCACAAAGTACTATTGGATGGACAAAATTTGGAAGAAGAAGATTTTTTATAGAGGTAGCAGGCTCTTTGGGAGATTTTACAACAACTAACCTATTCTCAGTTGATAATCTGAAAGAAAAACTGAAGTAGAAGAATCAAATGATAAGTCAGTTGCAAAATCAAATAAGGACTATAGAAAAGAATGTCAGAGATGAAAACAATAAAGGGTTGGAATATTCTAGAGCTAGTGATAAACACGAAATCCAACTGCTCAAGTCTAGTCTTGATGAGATGCATAAGAATATGCAAGTGAGCAAAATACGGACTATCCAACAAGATAAGTTGGTAAAAATATTACAAGACATGGTCAATTCCACTGAGAAAATGGTTTTGGATATAGTAGTGTTTCAAGCTCAAGCATTGGAAGTGATAAAGAAACTAGAAATAACACAACATAGCCTTTTTGCTAAGGTAGAAATCATCCAAATTCATTTTCGGGAAGTAAACCAATCATTGGATAATATTGGTTTAAGAGAAAGAGAGGCTACTACAGCCTGGACCACTTTTCAAGAAGCGGTTGTGTCATCGGCTAGAGAAGAAATATCTGTAACTACCAGATTGACTGTTGTAGAGCAGGTTAGAGGGGATATAATATTAAATACATGTGAGACCAATATAGCTTAGAGTAAAAGAACGATCAAGAAAATAAAAGAGGATTGTGAGGAGATTTTTAATTTGCTTAATAAAGAATCACTAGGCCCTGGAAAGGATGATTGTTCTAAAATACGAGGACAAATCGATATTGTAAAGCATCAACTTGAAATCAAAGAAAGCTTAGAGGCAACTCAGTCTGAAATTTCAAAGCTAAAAAAGGTGGACATTGCTCAAATAGATAGATGGCTGGTAAAGCCAAATTTACAGTTACAGTCAATGTCTTCTGAAGATAAAAGGATAAAAGATAAGTTACCACAATTACAAAAGAAGTTGTATCTTTTTTACGCAAAAGATGTGACAAAACCTTCTAGACTATTAGTACAATTTCTAAGCAGGTGTGACGAATGTCTTGAGTGAGGTAAAGGGAGTACCTTAAAGAATCAATGAAGCAACATGTGCATATCTGTTTCTGTCGGTATGAGAAAGAGATAAAGAAGAACCAAGTGAAATGGTTCAGGTTTTCATTTTGTAACCATTATTACCTAGGAATAATGAGAATTCCAACCGCCTAGGATTGAGAATATCTTGTATAAATATATTTTCAAAAGACTAAAGAAATGTTGCTTCTTGCTGTATGTAATTGGGAAAATTCTCCTTATTGAAGATTAATACAAGTGTCGACCAGAGATTCCACATTTCGTTCAATTTGAGTTATGCGTTCTTCTGTCTTTCCATATCTCAACATATTTTTATATATTTCCTTTATGAATGCTTGATCGCAACTTAGTACAACATCTATTGTGGTTACATTTCATTTAGTAATTTAATAGCTCACAACGTTTCCTCTGTTTTACTGTTAGTAAATACAAGACCTATGAGTTAATTGGATTTCTACATTTTATACTTCATTTAAGGTTATATCATCTATTTTCTTTTTCTGTATTAAATTAATATTCTTCTGTAATAGATGCCTTGCTTTGTCTAACATATTTATGTTTTTCTCTCATTACACCCAATGCTTTTAATTTTAACTCAGACATGAAAGATGGCCTCTGAGCTATTATACTGTTAATTCATTTAAGGCATCTTTTCTCATACAACTGAAGTAGAAAGAGCAATATTAAAACTTTCCTTATTTCTTGATGCCTTGATATTATATTTTGAGCCTTAAGCATAAACTCAGGAACAACACTATGCATATATATTATGCCTACAACAAGCAATGGGATTCTTCTCTTCATGTTTTACAACACAACTACAATAGATCTATCGATTCCTCCATTAGATTTTCTCCTTTTCAAGCTTTTTTTGGTTATCAACCCCTTGCTTTATATGAAGTTCCAGTTACTATTTCACCTACAACCAATTTGAACTATTGAAAAGAACAGCATAATGTTGCCTCTTTTGTTTAAAATCTCACATAGGTACATTCCCAAGTAGTTGTAGCATTAGCCACCTCCCAACAACAATATAAGACTCTTTAGGAGTTCCATTGAGCTCCCGTCTCATTTCAAGTGGGTGATTGTGTTTCATAGCAACTAAATAAACAACATTTCAAGGGTCAATGACACCACAAACTCAAACCAATGTGTTATGGCCCCTATATGATATTTGTGTCATATTAATGCAATGTGCACCAATTGGACTGGGCCTTCTCTGCTAGGAATTCATGATGTTATCCATGGCTAAAATATGAAATTGTATGAGCCTCCTCTTTTAGAGGATGAAGTGTAGGTTATAAATCCTACAAATAATATACCAAACATCTAGCCATCATAGGAAAAAGATACCTTGTTGCATGTGCACACTCATTCCACCAAAAAGTAGTAGCACCATTCCTATATTGTTGGTCATCAAGGTCAACTCCCCACTCATGCCAGAAGGTTTTCATAGTCATCTTTTTAGGCATAGTTCGCCCAACTAGTGGAGAACGTGGAGATGCCTACTTTCAATCTAAATAAGGAGGAGATAATAAGGTGCACATATATAGATTAGTGGGATGCATCCACTCTTTAGTTTATACATTAATAAATGTAAGAATGTTCAACTTCAACTCCATGCATTTATGTCATTTAGTTAATTATGACTTGGTCAAGATCATCTAGGTTAGCTATTTTTTACTTTTTCCAGTGCCATATTGTAATAATCTATATAAACCATTTGTGGCCAATAGAAGAGTGATTTTTTTCTACCTTAAACTTTATTGTTTGCATTATGGAATTGATTTCTGGAAATTACTCTTGGAGGTGAATGGACACCTTATCAATTGTGTTGGTTTTAACCTATCGAACATCTCTGCGTTACTGACCCAGGGTTCGTATATTTCAGGGTACCAACAAAGCATAAAACTATCGGCCCTTCTGGTGAATCAGAAGGAAACACAACACACAGAATGCACTGTGTAGTCTCACCTGAGATAGCTTTTATGGGTGGATGTAAGACTCAGGTGTTTACAGCCTAGGATTGAGTAGGAGATAGAGGTTCTACATTCTAATCCATTACTTACGATTTGTATTACAAATTAATGTTATCTGACCTTTGGGATTTAATAGCGCAACAATGAACTAATCAGTATAATAACTCATTCATTCATCACATTCAACATTTATCTAACAAAATTAAACATAGATATGCATGCATTCATCACATTACATAGGTATTACCATGGTTCACCCCTCTCGGGGCTACATCCACAAAGATTTGGATCTTGGCTCTCTTATTATGGCAGTTCTGTAGTTCTCGCGCCTCGTGCTTACAATTCTCCTTAGATCGATAAGATCTCTGTGAGGCGAACTAGATCGCACCAGGCTCCTAAACCTGTGAACTGATCCTCGAGGTCTACCTCCCACTTAGCTCACTTGTTACAAGTAGTTCTCTTATCAAAACATTACATAAAACGAGTTCAACTCTACAACAGTAGTAAATCTCAACATTCGCAAAATCTTCGAACCTCTCTTTGATACCTACTTGCCTATATTTATATCTATCGAGCTCTTCAGCCGTTTACACAAAAAATCTTACCAAAAACCCTAACTCTATTGTCGTTAGGTCTTCCTTCTTCGCATGCATTCGCTGCTTCCTTCCAGCTTTCGCCTCCTTCTTGCATGTGCGCGTGATGTGCTTCTTGCTAGTTGTCGCTTTCCTCCTGCACACTTTTTTTCCCACGATTTCTCTTCCAGTTGTCATTCTTCTTCGTGCACAATTTCTTTCCCATTTTGGCCTGCTGCCAACAGGCCCCCAACACTAACATGTGACTCGTCTCGAGTCACCTAATCTTTCTGAGCTGCCTCGATCTCTTTAGTGATCATCGAGAACTTTTCCCTTAGCTCTGTTGTTGTTCTCAGTGCCTGCACGGGCTTATCCTTAATGGTTTCTACTATCTGAATGGCCACTTCGTCACTCAGTAGTCCTGCGCATTCTTCCTGGGTCTGCGCCATCTGTGTTGTATTTGCTTCTTCCTGTGCGAGTACTTCTGCTACCCGTTCCTATAACGATTCTATTTGATACTGTCGCTCCTATTTCTATGTTTGCGCAGTGATGAGTTCTGCGTGCATCTTCTTCAACTCTTGCATCCCCTTTATGCATTTTGGGATTGGTATGATCTTTTGCTTCTGCTTGAGTTCTTGGATCACTCCATTTATCCTTTCCTCTTCCTTGTCCCAGTGTTGAACCTGTGGATCCTCCTCCAGTCTTTTCCAAAGTTGCGCTTCTTTGTCGAGCAAGTCAGTTGCTGTGCTAAATTGTTTCTCCATCTCCTGTATTTGCATTGTTGCTACCTGCCTCCTTTACTCCTTTACTATTGGTGGACCCATTGGTGTAAGCTGTTCTCGGAGATCCCAGATCTCCTTCTGGTATTGCACAATTGTCTGCGCAATTTGGTCGATCTTTGATGTAGTTAAGAGTTTGTTTCCCTCCGCGGTGTTTGGAAGTTTCCCAAAAATGTCTCCCACTCTAAATTCCAATTCATTCATGTGTTCCATCTCCTTTTGAGTTTCGGATTTGTGTTGCTCGTACTCTTTTTCCAGCGCTTCTTGTTGCTTTGTTTCTTTTTGTAGCTCGACTAAGTTCTTATGTGCCTGAGAATGCATCTTGTGGTCGACGCTAACCTGTAATTTGTGCAGTTCCCTTGAAGCCATCCATGTCAAGACCAATTGAATGTGGTCCAAATCCTTCAGTGGTGTTTGTCCCACTATTTCATCCATTCGCAACATGCTCGGTTTTATGTGGACTGTTGCATTTACGTGTGGCATTGGGAGGGTTGGGTCTCACTATTTGATCTCCACTCTTTTGTTGGTTTGTGTTGTTGACTGCTCTATGCCTCTGTTTCTACTTTATCTCTGGGCTTCCTCGATTGTCTTGAGGAGCTATCTTATTTCTGCCAACTCTTTCTGTAAATTATCCCTGTGATGTGCTTCGTGGTCGAAGTCTTCCGCTAGACAATCTTGGACCATTCTGGGGATCATTTCTCCATCGCCCTCCGTGATCTCTAGGTCTGGTGACACCCATTGTGTCTTTGATTTCTTGCGCGCGCCTGCAGCCTGTTCATTCGGTCTCTTATTTCCCCCGGGCTCTTGTGCGATGGGGTTTGGGGCGGTCTCCTGCATTCCCTTGGCTTGTTTTGGCTGTTCGTTGGTCTCTTTCTACCCCTTCTGGGTTCATGTATGCTTCAACCCTTCGCTTGCTAGAGTTGGTTTGTTTTGGACCGTCCTTGGTTTCTTGGGCACTGATTTTTATAGAGGTTGTGTTTCCACCTACGTTGCCTCTCCTTCTGCGAGTCCTTCTGGTACTTCTTGAGGAATGGATGGGATATTCCATTCAGTAGGCCATTCACTTATGACCATGTCTATATAACCTTCTGTGATGTAGTAGCGCATCGGTAGTCACTGTTTATCAAGATCCTTCCTTGGTTGTATCCACAGGGCTTGCCGTGTTGCCCAAAAGTTAGCGATGTTCCCATATCGCGTGACAGCTTCTGGTGTTATTATCATGACCGGTTAATAGCTTCCTGTATATCCCATAGGTATTCTTCAAAGATGATTCCATGTTCCCTCTTCTGTCTGGTCTGTGGCCCCAATCTCAGTACTCGATATCTCTCTCCCTCGGGCTGTGGTCTCGTAGCAAAAACTACATATTCTGGTTCCCTCCATCCTATGAAGGCTATAAGGGTTATCGGCCATGAGTAATGAAATTTTGTGCCAAGTTCCTGCGCGTCCCTGCAGTCCACTTGGAATAAGTTTAATTGATAAGGCGCCCATCTCACGAAGGTGCCTTCTACGCACTGAGCTGCAACTGCGATGACTCCTGCTAGTACTTCGTCTTTGCGGCATTTTCTTAGCAACTTACAGGCTAATATCTTTGTGCCCAATTGTGTTGCTAGGTTGTTGATCCGTTTGATTATAATGCCTCTTGTCCCCCTCGTTGTGCCATATTTATTCTTCATTTCCTCTGCTAACGCTTTTTCCTTGGATTTATCATCTAGAATCAGTGCAGGATCCATACCCCGATTGGGTAATCCTATTATCTGTGCAATAAGTTCCACTGTTATGGGGACGATTATGTCCAGCCATATATCTCGTCCATGCGTAACTGCTAACAACTGCTTGATGCATGTTGTCGCGTACTGGCCTCTGTCAAAGTGTGGGAGTTGTAGCAGTCCTAAAATGTCAGTTCAGTAGTCCAATTGCCCACTGATGCAGCTGGTTGATTGCTTCTCCAAGTTGGTTGACCACTTTGTTTTGCATAAACAGTCTGGGTGCAAGTTCTAGGTACTTAGTGTCATCTGAGACATCATGGTCGGAATACTTGAGTTTCCCAACATGACCCAGTAAATGCGGCTCTACTTTTACTCCCTTTGGTATGTGTGGTGGCACAATTTCTGTTGCCAGTTTCCTACGAGGTGAGCTCAGTATCAAAATTTTGTCTTCCTGCTGTGGTGGCTGGTACAAAGTTCCAACAATTCTCGTTTGCTACCTTGTAAGCCATTCTGGCCAAGATGAGGTAGTTCCCGTGGTCTCTTATGTTTGTTGACCAAGGTTGGGTACCTATGAATCGTCAGATTTCCCTTCTAATCCTTGATTTTGTGTCATGTCGTTACCTTCCATGGCTGGTTTGGTGCTTTCTGGTTGCACTTCCTATTGAGGTTCTGCTTCTTCATTCGAAGGTTCCTGTGGTTCTGCTTGCGTATCCTCTTTCATTTCCTCTAGTTGTGGATGTTGAATCTCTTCCAGTATCGTTGTAGGGATCACTGGTGGTATCTCTGGGGATCGGATCTCATCGATATCGACGATCTTCGGTTGTTGCTACTCATTTTCTTCCAGTGGTCCTCATGACCTAGTTTGAACTCTAGTTGGCCTGGCGGTTGAGCCTAGTTCAACGGACTTTGGTGGTGTCATAATGGTGAGTGTCGAACATCTGCTGTCTGTAGAGGATTGTGATCTCGCTTTGTTCATTCGAGCTTCTCTTTCTCTCTCTGTGTTCTTCTTTCACGAATAGACAAGTTGCTTCCGTGCTCGCATGTTGTATGGGCTTGTCCCGAAGCTTATCGAAGATGATTCCTCCATGATGCGATTAATGCACCATAACTGTGGATTCATTCATGTGCGGAAATTTCATACTTTCCATTATGCTTCTCTGGCTATTTCAAGTTGGCGTGTTTAATGTGACATTCCATCAGTCCTTGGCATGCCTTAATTCCTCTTTGTGTTGTCCTATCGTCCTTCTTTTGCGGACTTGCCATTTCCTTCTCGTTTGTCTTAGGCATGTGACCGTTACTCTTTCCTTTACTGCATTCGTGTTTCAAGCGTCCTGTGGATTTTTCATGGCTTTTAGGTTTTTTCTCTATTTTTTTTTTTGTTTTTAATTGTGCGGTGGGTGGTCGAATGTCCTTGTACAACTTCAGTCAACTCCCATTGATCATTCCTCAGAGGTATACACCTGCTAGATCTCTTAACTGTACAACTCCACTGTCTATTATAGATTTGACCTCGTATGGTCCTAACCAATGCTTTCTCCGCTTTCTTGGGTGCTGAAACGATTTGTTGTCATAGAGCAATACTAGATCTCCTTTCGTGAAAGTCTTCTTCTTAATGTGTCGATCGTGCCATGCTTTGTGTCTGGCCTTCTGCAATTGTTGATAGAATCCTATCAAGATTTGGTCTTCCTCCATTGCTAACAGCTAATGCAACCTTTCCTGTATCGCTCCACATTCTGTCATTTGTGTGATAGCGGCTACGCGTAAGCCGGGTATTAAAAATTCCAATGGTACTACCGCTTCTTGGATGTAGACAAGTTTGAATGATGTGTGCCCTGTCAACTTCTTACATGTCATCCTATACAACCATAATACTGCTGGTACTTTGAGGTCCTATTCATCTATGTTGACGTTACAAATATTTGTCAATGCGTTCTCTAGAACTTTGTTGAAGGCTTCTATTGTGCCATTCGCCTATGGGTGATACGGTGTGATTTTCTGGTGGTGAACTTCAAATTATTCGAGCATCGCACAGATGGTGCTATTTATGAAATACGTGCCTTTATCGCTCATCATAACTCTTGGGCACCCAAACCTAGTAATTACTTGTTCGGATAAAAAGTGTGGAACGGTCTCTGCACTATAGTCCTTTACTAGTGCGGCTTCTTCCCATATTGTGAGGTATTCTGTCGCGGTGACAATGTATCTTTCCCCTGTTCTTTTGGTTGGTGGGTTAATAGATTCCATAAAGTCTATTGCCCATTTATCAAATGCATGTAGTGTCACTTGCGGTCGTAACGACATCTCATCCCTTCTGTTGGGTTTGCCTACCCTTTGACAAACATCGCATCCCTGATAGTATTCTTTCGAGTCCCTATGGATCGTTGGCTACCATAGTCCTGCACATAGTACCTTTTGTGCGGTATCTTTTCCTGCATAATGTCCTCCTGCCAATCCCTCGTGGGCTTCTAATAAAATCCTTGGTCGTTCATGCTCAAGAACGTACCTTCGTAAAATGCTATCTGCACCTATTTTATATAGATGTCCTACGATCAATTGATAGTCGACTACACGAACTAGCAGGTTCTTCTTCTGCATGGTGGTATACTCTTGCGGTGTGGTACCTGTTTTCAAGTACTAGATGATCTCTGCGAAGTAGTCATCAACAATTTGTACTAAGAATAGTTGTACATCCGTAAAGTTGTCTTCTAAGCTTGTGGGTTCTTCTCCATTTGTGACCTATGATAGGTGGTCAGGGCCTGCATTTAGTTTTCTTGGTTTGACGATTACTTCGAAGTCAAATTCATGAAATAACAGTAACCATCAAAAGATTCTCCCCCCCATCACTGTCTTGTTGACTATGTACTTTAGGGCTGAGTGATCTGTAAACATCTTAAAATGTTTTCCCAATAAGTAGTGTCTGAACTTCTGAAGTGCGTAAATCATAGCTAGGCCTTCTCTTTCCATTATGTTATAGTTCTTTTCTAAGTCAGATAGTTTCTGCTTGAAAATGCTATCGGGTGATCCAAGTCTCCTGATCCTGGATGCGCTAAGATAACTCCCAGTGCTATCGTTGATGCATCTACATGCACATGGAATTCCTTCCTCCAGTCCGAAAATACTAATATCAGTGCAGTGACCATCTTTTCCTTCAGGGTATCAAAACCGTTTTGACACTCGTCATTCCATTGGTACTTTGTATCCTTCCTTAGTAGTTTTTCCATTGGTGTTGTGATCTGCACATATCCTTTGATAAATTTTCGATAGTATCCTATGTGTCCTAACGTCCCTGGTAGCTGATGTACTGTTTTTGATGCTGGTAAATTAACGATGATGACAAGCTTTGCCGGATCGACCAATAGCCCTTGTTTGCATATTATATGGCCCAATAGTATCCCAAACAGTGTTCCAAATATGCATTTCTTTATGTTCAGTGATATCTGAAACTGTCTGCATCACTCTAGCATCAAGCGTAAGACTTCTACATGGTTTTTTAATAGACTATAGACTGTCCAGTCATCCAGATGTACTTCAAGAAACTGGTGGATGAATTCTTTAAATGCTGTGATAACCACTCTGGAGAATATTGTTGGTGCATTCTTCAGTCCAAAGTGCATGACTGTATATTGGTAAGATCCCCATTCTATTGCGAATGTGGTCTTATATCTATCCTCCTGTGCTATCTTAATCTGATGGTAACCTAAGAATCCATTGGTGAATGAGTAAGCTTCGTGTCCCCCCACATTCTCTAGCACTTCATTCGTGAACGGTGTAGGGAATGCGTCATGTAGGCATGCATCGTTCAACTTCCTCAAGTCGACGCATATCCTAATCCCTCTTCCTTGTTTCTTGTCCTGTATGAACATTGGGCTTATCCATTATGATTCCTCGATTGGTTCGATTATCCCGGCTTCGAGCATTCGGTCAATCTCCTCTTTAACTTTCTGTTTATATATAGGGTTCAGTCTATATGGTTGTTTTCTCATCGGTCTCGCTTCGGGTCTGAGAGGTATTTTCATTTCTCCCAGTTCGCCTGCTATACCTTTCATCTCTATAAATGTTGTAGGAAATAAGTTGGTGTATTCACGCAACAGTTCTGTAATTATTTCTACTATTGGGTCATCCCAATAGTCTCCAATGCTGTCCATTTTGGGATGTTCCGTTGTACTGATGTTAACTTTCTTTACCTTGATTGGTGTGGAAATAACTTCATATTCTATTTGTGGTCCCTTCATGTCTTTGTCGCCTTCTACTTCTATAGTCTGAATATCGTGTGGGTTCTCTTCATCCGGTATGTCTTCCTATACCTGGTAACATGACAATAGTTCCTTGACTATCTGTTTATTTCGTTGCTGCTCTTGGGTAATAAGTTCTACTTCTAGCTCCTTAATGAATATGATTCCTCTGATTTGTTTAAGAGCTGCATCTATGTTGGGGTTCTCATGCTCGAATGCGAAAGTGGTGGTAAAGTTTTGTTGCAATGTCACCCATGTTGTAGTTCATTTGCACAGTTCCTTATCTCTATACAAGTTCGCTGGTATGCCTTCTAATGTATGAATAAAGTGGTGAGGCCATTCGTCTGGTGGTGTAAATTTCCACATCTTTTCACACTCCATTAAGTGTTTCGTTGGTGTCCCTAATCCTTCATATTTCTAGTGTTTGTTGTTTTTCTGTGTTGTGTTGAACCTTATGCGTAGTAGCCTCTTACATTGGATTGTGGGACTATCAAAACATTATCTCCTTGTGTGCGGCCCACCATCTTGCGGGTGTGGGCTTGAGTGATAAGTCCAGTGCTAGTAGCCACTGGTTCTCTAATACTTCATCTTCATATTGTGTCAAGAATGTTTCCAAATCATTAAGTCCATGGAAAGTGGGTGGCTTTGCGATTTCTATGCCTATCCATCGTATTGTGTGGTCTATTCTTGCACATCTTCTCGTGGATACTTCATGTAGTCTCTACTGCCAGTTTTCTAACTCAGTGTCTGAATCCGTAGCGCATGAAGTAATACTGCGCCAATTGAGTACCTCGTCTGCAGTTGGGTTTACATAATCCTCTTCATGTTCAGTTGTTCTGTATAACTGGTCAATTTCCTCTAAGTCTAGGAAAGTGGGTTCTACGAACCTTTCCCCTTCTGATGGATCTAGTGGTGTTATAACCCAGTAATATCCGGATTGAATTGTCATTTTTCTTGTCTTCAAATTAATTATGGCCTGGTTTTCAAATGCCCAGTCCAAACCGAGTAGTGTCGGGTATGGTGTTGTGCCATCTACTATTTTGATGAGTTCAAAATATGCTTTGGTGCGCACACCATCAATATCTACCGTTACACCCTTCAACCTCTCGATTGGTAGGACTCTGTGTTGGTTCGCTAGTTTTAATTGGACATTCGAATATCCCAAGGTTAGTTCTCCCATGCATTTCCAGGTTTTCTTGGGTAGTACATTTACTTCGAATCCTAGGTCCAGTATAATATCTCCCATATTGAAATCCCCAATCTTGGCATTCAATATGAATTCCCTACTTGTTCTTCTCCTTGTGTGTAGGTGATTGACAATATTTGGTTCTAGCTTTTGTTTTGTCTCGTTGCTACATTTCTCTAAGATGTTTTGCAATATTTTCACAGATGAAGGATCACTTAATATTTTGATGCATGACTACAAAAAGTATTTGATAGTACTTACTTGTCCCTTGACTGACATTCCTTTGGTATGATCCAATGATGGAGGCATTTCGTATTCTGGGGCTTCGTGGATTGGTTGCGCAGTGGAAGTTGACGTTGTGTCCTTCTTCTAAAATCCATGTCTGGCTTCCTTAAAATTCTCCTTCTCTTTGGGCACATTGAACTGCTTCCTTGATTCAATGTTCTTCCTTACCCACTGGTTCTGTGAAGGTTCTTGTCGGGCTATGTCGTTTCCTGTCTTAGTTCCTCCATGGGGGACTATGTTGATATTTCGTCCATCCTCCCTTGCTTTGGCTGAAATCCATTGAACATTCTGGTTGTTCTGGTTCCTTTTTTTGATCTTTACTAATAGTGTCGAGAATTCCTCTGTCTCGTGATCCGATGCACGACAGTACATACAAGTTGCTAGCGGTAGTGTGCATTCCCTTGCATAATGTCCCAGTTACTGACAATTGTGACATGTGACTGGTCCTCTCCCACGTCCGAAGCCTCCTCTAGCTCGTCCTCCTCCTCGATATCCTGCTCTGTCCCCTCTCGGCACGTTATATGGTGGTGCCTGGTTGTATTGCGCGGTATTATAATGGGGTTGTGCCGAGTTGTACTATGGCTGTGTATTGTTGTATGGTTGTTGCATAGTGTTGTACTACTACTGTGCAGTACTGTATGGAGCTGGGGCTTGATTGAACTATGGCACTGCTTTCCCAGTCATCATTTCGGCCTGTACCCTGTAGGTGTCTGATGTTCTCTCTCGCATCAGCTCCATAGTTCTGCAATATTTGTCGTCGTGGCCTACGGACTTACAAAATGTGCAATAAGAATTCTTGGGAACTGTTTGGTACTTTTGCATCATCGTATAGTGATAAGGGTCGTGACCCGGTTTCTTGCATGTTTCACACCATAATCCTCCCTGTGGGAGTGGGTTTGGCATGCCTGTTGCCATATATTGCGTGAATGTTGGACATTCGTTCTTGTGGTGTCCTTCTGTCCTGCATGTGGTGCACCAAACAACTTCTCGTTTGTCCTTGTTCTTGTTCTAATTCAACTGAAATGTGAGTTCTTCAAATCCTCCCTCAATTCTTCAATGGTCGGGTCCATCTACTGGTACTGGTTCTCTTCCAGCTGTAAGGATGCTTGTAGCGCCTCAGCCTGCATCTGAAACTTGTGATGTCGTAAGGGGTATTTTAGGTGTGGAAGTAGTGATTTGACAAATAGATGATGGTGTTGCATCTCGGTCATAAGGTATTTTAACTTTCCCTTCAATCGCTTAAATATTTGGTCAATCTCCCATACAAACTCTCCTGGTTTCTGTCAGATCTCAAGCATTTCATTCATGTACTAGTCCCCTGAGCTCAACTTCTAGAACTCATTAATTAGTAGCTTCTTGATGTCTTCTAGTGTCCCAGGAGCATTGTTTGTGTCTAGACTCACGTACCAGTCTAGTACGCGGTCTCTTAGCGTGATCGCTAGCTGTGCAAGTTTGGTATCTTCATCCATGATCTGTTTTTCCTCCCAGATCTTTTCACAAATGAACAAATGCTTCTCTGGGTCTTCTGCTGCTTCTCCTCAGAATTATGGTAATCTGATCGTGGGGCCATGTCCTGCCATTCTAAAGACTGAATTGCTACCTCCATCGTGTGATGTAGATACTTGACTAGTACTGCCTGAACTGGATCCTCCAGTTGTTTCTCCTGTGGTAGATGTGCTTCTCGCTATTGGACTTCCTCCAAAATTCGGTTGTCTAAACGGTGATGTTCTCTTTGGTGTATTAGTCGCACATGGGTTTACGGGTTCCACACTAACATTAATATGGAAAGGATGGCTATCTTCTCCTCCTGTTCTTGGGCCTCTTGTTTTTCTCTCATAGGTTGCACGCAGGATTTCCTCAATTTTCTCCATAGCTCGGAGATCCTCTACCTCTTCTTCATCGCTTTCCAAGCCCTCCCTCGCGGCTACGGATGTTTTCTTGGTATTCACCTTATATTGGTAGGGTACTCCTCTACGCATCATTCTAGGTGACGCCAAGATCCACTTAAGCTAGTCGTCATCCATGAAGATCGGGTCCAATAATTCCTCCTCCTTCTTGCCTTTATCCTCTCCTTCGGCCATTTATCCTTCCCTCTGTCAGTGCTTCCCCCCTCCCCCCATGCACACAGGGAAGTTTAGATGTCTGCTTCCATCGTCATTACACCTTTTCTATATAGCAATATTTTAATCGAAGTATACAATGATTGAATGTACCTTCCGCGAGGTCTACGTAGAAAGTCCTGCTCTGTCGTGCTATATGACTTTGTTGTGTCAAATGCAAATTCTGTGATGAATCCTACCACAATACTATCATGACAAAAATCGACTGTGCGAGTGAATTTGTTGTTCACCTATTATAACTGGTCAATCTGTATCGGGGTCCAATCTAACTGTCGGATTCGGTTCATTGCATGGTTATCTTTCAACCTTAGTATCCATTCCTGCAATAGGTGAGGAAAATCATAGAAAAAGACTTCGTGTAAATCCGTAAACACGTATTTATCTAGATATTTTCAAGGCATCAAGATAGGGTTTCTATTATCTTTCTGGGCAAACTCTAGCTCTTTAGTTCTTAACTAGCCTTCGATTTCTGCTTTCGTGGGGTTCCACAGTCTCAACATTCCCTTCTAGTGACTCAACAGTCTTCTAGTTTCGCTCATTTTTTTTCCACATGTGTTCTATCTCATCTACGCGGTCCTTTCTTGTTCCTCTTACAACGACAACATAACCATTTGTTGGTTTTAACCTATTGAACAACTCTGCGCTACTGACCCGGGGTTTGTATCTTTCAGGGTACCAACAAAGCCTAAAACTATTGGCCCTTCTGGTGAACCAGAAGGCAGCACAACACACAGAATGCACTACACAGTCTCACCCGAGATAGCTTTTATGGGTGGTTGTAAGACTTAGGTGTTTACAACCTAGGATTGAGTAGGAGATAGAGGGTCTGCATTCTGAGCCATTACTTATGATTTGTATTACAAATTATTGTTATCTGACCTTCGAGATTTAATAGCGCAACATCAATGAACTAAACAGTATAATAACTCATTCATTCATCACATTCAACATTTAACTAACAAAAGTAAACAGAGGTATGCATGCATTCATTACATTAAACATGTATCACCATGGTTCACCCCCTCCAGGGGCTATGTCCACAAAGATTTGACTCTTGACTCTCTTATTATGGTAGTTCTTCAATTCTCACGCCTCGCGCTTACAATTCTCCTTAGATAGGTAAGATCTCTGTGAGGCGAACTAGATTGCACCAGGCTCCTCAGTCTGTGATTTGATCCTCAAGGCCTACCTCCTGCTTAGCTCACTCGTTACATGTAGTTCTCTTATCAAAACATTACATAAAACGAGTTCAACTCTACAACAGTAGTAAAGCTCAACCTTCGCAAAATCTTCGAACCTCTCTTTGATACCTGCTTGCCTATATTTATATCTATCGGGCTCTTCAGTCATTTACACAAAAACTCTTACCAAAAACCCTAACTCTACTGTCGTTAGGTATTCCTTCTCCACATGCGTTCTCTGCTTCCTTCCAGCTGTCGCCTCCTTCTTGCATGTGCGCGTGTTGTGCTTCTTGCCAATTGTCGCTTTCCTCCTGCACGCTTTCTTTCCCATGATTGCTCTTCCGACTGTCATTCTTCTTCATGCACTCTTTCATTCCCATTTCGGCCTCCTGCCAACGGTTTGTTTAGATCCTATAGAGTTGGTTTTCCATTTCAATTTCAAGACTAGGATTGTGGGACTATCAAGGGCCTTTCCTAATATGAAAAAATAAATATTTACCAGAAAAAAGAAACTAAAAGAAAAGTTCATCTAGGTTTTCCTCATCATTGTTGATGTACTTGACATATGATAGACCCAAAATGTTGATCTCTTGATATTATATAGACAAAATTTGAAAATGAAATGAATTCACCTTTGAAGGCTATGTCAGAGCTCCCATGGGCCATGAAATAAAGAAAAAGACTTAGAAATAAGAATTAGGAGAAACTTCAATCATCAATTGACATTTCCCAATGTAGACATAAGTTGATCATTCAAATTTTCCCATATCCCTTGTTAGCAACAATGTGTAAAGAATTATCTTGCAACTTGTGCTTTATCCTCTCATCATGAATTTCATTATTTTTAATACTAATGACTTCAACTTGAATGTGAATTTCAAATCTTCAAAGTCACGGGTGGCACCAAGATCATCAAAGTTGTCCTTATTTGTTATTATATCTTCATCATTGGGCTCCCTTCACCCTTCAACTATATCTTCCTCAAAATTAATGACACCAAATTATGAGAATCCACTACCACAACCAATCGATTTCATGTGTCTTTTGAAAATAACATCAAGGTCAAACCTTGGTTTCTCTTCCATTTATTGCAACTCCAAGAGTCCATTTCATGAGAAATATCTATAAACTTGTATGCATTTCACTATCAAAATCCCACCTTCAAATATGGATAAATGGCTTCCTTTTCTTTCTGGAAATAACACATGCCCATTTAAGATTCTTCCTACAAAATTTTGATAGGAAATAACAAACTTTAACTACAATCTAGGTTTTCCTTTGAACCCACAAGCATCAATTACAATAATTACTTCTTAGTGAATGTAAGCACACCTTTTACCTCATAAAATCTCCTAATCCAGTCAAGTTCATGACTAATGATATTTTACCCACTCCAACAGACGAATACTAAATGCTATAAAAATGGTAAGAGCCTTTGTACCTCAATTGAATTGAGTCAACCTCTAGGTATGTGTCACTCTTAATAAGCACCTTGAAAATTGGTTATTGAAAACAAAAGCATATACTAAAATACAAAATCACATAAAATTTCCTAATTTTACAAAAAAAATTATATATATAATAAATTATTTTTTCTACACTTCACTAATATACTCCAAATTACCAAGACCTAAAAGTTTCTTTGTTTTTTTCATTCTAATTCACACTCATCTTAGTGTCAACCAAAATAACTACAAATTTTTCTTTTAATATAAATTGATTTTCAAACTTCTTAAAAAAATCCTGGAATGACTTTGACATCATCCATTCACATTAATTTAATTCCCCTTTTTCCCCTCACAAAGAAGGTTTTTTAAAAGTATCAACTCGTTGTACCCATATAATTAGACAATTTGGGGTGCATGTATTAAGTAATGCTACCAATTGTTCTTAAGAAATGCTACCAATTTTTCTTAAAAATATAATGCTACCATATAATATTTTAAAATATGTATTATATTTATGAGTTTATTTATTATAATTATATAAAAAGTTAAATTATTGGTTTATGTATAAGAATAGAGTTAAATGTTACTAAAATGTATACGATTTTATTGTAGGTAATTTAAATAATGATTATAAAAGATATTAAATAATAATAATAATATATTTTTAAGATTACTTACCAAGCGAAACATTAAATTAATATATACAATTTTTTTGTTTGTAGGAAAAGAGATCTCCTTCCTTTACAATTTCCTTTACAATTTGACTAATAAAATTTATAAACATAATATCTATATAATAATAATATCCAATATTGAGACAATTTATTGTTTGGATTATCCAAAATGATGTCAAAGCAAATTTTAACATCGAAAGTGTTATAATAACGAGTGTGCTAGATATACCTCTTACATGTATCCAAAACCTTTTGGTCACCACATGCACGTGCAAGTACAATCTATACCTTTGAATTGGTGTATAAAAGTGAATTCTATAACTACCATAGAATGTAGAAAGGGCATTCCATGCATAATAATAGTACTCTTATGTCTTTGGTCAGTTCTATATATATATATATATATATATATATATATATATATATTTATTTGGTTAAGAATGAAATTTATATAATTTTTTTTTTTAAATTTGAATTTTCAATTTTAACCTCTACTATTTTAAAAATTTAGAATTAAGTTTTTAATTTTTAACTCTATTTAAATTTAAAATTCTACTATGTATATTTTGATTTAATTGTTTTATAATATTTTAAAATATGTATTATATTTATGAGTTTATTTATAATTATATAAAAAGTTAAATTATTGTTTTATGTATAAGAATATAGTTAAATGTTACTAAAATGTATATGATCTCACTGTAGGTAGTTTAAGTGATAAATTGAATTTGCAGCATTCGGTTCCAGCACCTCCTTCCCTCGACAGCAAAGCCCTTAGAGCAACGAAAGCTTTGGCTCGTAACAAATAATGTTAATTCTCTCATTGAACATAAGAGGGCTTGGAGGCCCCCTCAAGTCAGCCTCCTTCAGAAAACTATTAGAGAGCACTAAGCCTGACATTTTACTCCTCCAAGAAACTCTCACAACGGACCAAAAAGCCAGAGATTTTTTGCATTTTTTTCGTCCATCGTGGGTCTCAGCAACTGTTAATTCTATTGGAACTTCCGGAGGTCTGTTGGTGGCCTGGGATCCCAGCCTTTTCAATTTCAGAGCCTATCTTTCTTGTGGTGGTATACTGATCCTCGGCCGTTGTTTGGCTTCTAAGCAAGATGTTGCATTACTAAATTTGTATGGGCCCTGTGTTGATAAACAGAGTTTTTGGTCTAATTTGGATTCTTCCGGACTTCTATCCTTACCAAACCTCATCATTGGTGGAGATTTAAATTTGATTCTTTCGGCTGATGAAAGTTGGGGAGGCTCCTTCCTGCCAGGTCCTACGGAAACCCTTTTCAAAAGGATCTTTGATAAAAACAATCTGGTTGATATTCGGTCGAGTCGACTCACTCCAACCTGGAGAAATGGAAGGACTGGATCTGCTGCTATAGCCAGAAGACTTGACCGCTTCTTGGTTGCTGAGAGCATAGTATCTTCGGCGATGTTTCCCTCATCTTGGGTTGAGTTTCCATTTGTATCTGATCACGCTCCCGTCCTTCTGCAGTTGAGGCTACAAACGCTACATCCTTCTCCACCTTTTAAGTTTAACCACCACTGGCTTGTGTCCGAGTCATACTCCGATTTGGTTCACTCGGTGTGGAGGGATCCTCATTTTCTTTCTGAGTTAAATCCCCAAAGGCGCCTAGTGTGGAAACTGAAAACACTCAAATCTAAGTCGAGGGAATGGTTTCATGAACTTAGAGCCATGCAAAAATCGACTTTAACCGAGCTGGAAGAGGATATTAAACAGCTACTTCAATCCTCCTCCGTTTCCACTTTGTCCTTGGAGATGGCGGCCAATCTAAAATTGTTGGAAACAAAGAGAGACTCTATACTTCTCTCGGAGGAACAACACAAAAGATTACAAAGCCGTGAGACATGGTTAAATTATGGAGATACAAACTCAAAATTTTTTCATCAGGTGGCAAGTTTCAACAGAGCCAAAAAGTACATCTGGTCTTTAAAAGGCAGCGAAGCAGATCTTATTAGCGGTCAAAGGGCCCTCCAGGATGAAGCCGTCTCACATTATAGTCGACTCTATAAAAAAGAAAACAATCTGGATATACAGGGAATGGTGTCCACGACCACACTATTTCCCAGCTTTGTCTCCACAGCAGAAGCAGCCGACTTATACAAACCTGTTACCTTATCTGAGTTAAAACATATTTTGGTTAAATTCAAGTTGGAAAGAAGTCCTGGCCCTGATGGCTGGACGACTGAATTTTTTTCCTTCTTTTTCGAGCTGGTTGGACCATATCTCCTTCAAATGGTGGAAAATACCCGTATCACTGGCAAAATTGTGGGTAGTCTCAATTCAACTTTTTTGGTTTTAATTCCGAAGGAAAGTAATCCGCTCTCATACAGCGACTTCCGTCCTATATCTCTCTGTAACCTCATTTACAAGCTAATTTCAAAGGTCATTTCAAACCGGATCAAGCCATTCCTTGAGAGGAGGCTCACAGCAGAGCAATTGGGTTTCCTAAGGGGTAGGAGGATTCAGGATGCGATTGGAGCTGCACATGAAGGTATACACAGTATTAAGAAGTATAAACAAAAAGCCCTGGTCATGAAATTAGATCTAAAACAAGCGTTTGACTGTATTGACTGGGAGTTCCTGAGATTGATCCTATTCTCAGCTGGTTATGGTGAATTGTTCATCGATTGGATTATGTCATGCGTCTCTAGTGCTAATTTTGTTGTATTGATAAATGGTGAGGCTTCCAGTTTCTTCAAAAGTGAGAGGGGGCTCCGCCAGGGATGTCCTCTCTCTCCGTATCTCTTCATACTGATCATGGAAGGACTCAGCCTTCTTCTCAATCAAAAACTCTCCGAGAAACTCA
>ML804764.1:69697-97598 GCA_009831015.1 Picea engelmannii
ACTCTCACATAGTCTCTCTGTCTTCCTCTCTCCCCCTTTCAGACTCCCTGTCTTCCTCTCTAGTCTCCACCCGCTCTTTGTCTTCCTCTCTCTACCTATCACACTCTCATACACTCTCTCACCCCCCCTCTATGTATTCCTCTTTCCCACTTTCCCCCCCTTTCTCTATTTACCTCTCTCTCTCTCTCTACCCCCCTTTGTCTCCCTCTCACTCACTCTCACATAGTCTCTCTGTCTTCCTCTCTCCCCCTTTCAGACTCCCTGTCTTCCTCTCTAGTCTCCACCCGCTCTTTGTCTTCCTCTCTCTACCTATCACACTCTCATACACTCTCTCACCCCCCCTCTATGTATTCCTCTCTCTCCCTCTCAAACTCTCACACACTATAGCAAGTTTTGCAAATCACAAGGCAAGAAATGGCCTTGACCTAGACATGTCAAGACCTATACCTAGAACTAGACATAGAAAAACATAGACATGGAAAGGCATAGAAAGACCTAGACCTAGACAATAGACCATGACATAGACCATGACATAGACCTATAACTAGACCTAGACCATGACCTAGACCTATACTATGACCATGACCTAGACCATGACCTAGACCTATACTATGACCATGACCTAGACCCAGACCATGACCTGGACCCCCCTACCTCCATATAAGCCCATGCATAACCTATACTTTACCCTTAACCCCCTCTATGCCCGAGTCATAAGTGCACTATGCCTATACCTCTTTTTTAAGGCCCCACAACCCTTGCACCTCCAGCTTAGTGATCTAACCATTTCCCTATGCTTCAAAAAACTTTCAATCTTAAGCCCTTAGGTCCTAGTTGTCCCTAAACCATTATACATATTTATTCATAAAGTTGTTTTGTCTATAATAAATGATATATCCATTGCATTAAGAGAACACAAATGTTCTTGTGACTTGAAATCCTTGAGGTTGAGTGTTCTTTGCGCTCATCCTTGCCTAGCTGGAACACATGCACATTCCTGCTGGGCAGTTTTATGTGCCAAGAAAACTCCTCAACTTCATCTATATCTTTACTCAAACAACCCAAAATCTGCATGGAAAAACAACAAGCACATACATGTTTTTGTTCTTTTTGTCTTGTTGTTTACTTTGTAGACAATTTTGTGCTATTGGAAGACATTTATGGGAAGAATTGGAAGACAAATTTGTCCAATTGGAATTGGAATTGGAATTGTCAGTGTGTCATCTTGTGTAATACCAAGACAAATTTGTCCAGTTGAAATTGAAATTGTTAGTTGTGTCTTCTTGTGTAATACCAATACAAATTTTTCAAATTGGAATTGTTAGTTGTGTCTTCTTGTGTAATGCCAAGAAAAAATTGTTCAAGTGGAATTGGAATTGTTAGTTTTGTCTTCTTGTGTAATACCAAGAAAAATTTTTCCAATTGAAATTGTTATTTGTGTCTTCTTGTGTAATACCAAGACAAATTTGTCCAATTGGAATTGTTATTTGTGTCTTTTTGTGTAATACCAAGACAAAATTGTAAATTGGAATTGTTAGTTGTGTCTTCTTGTGTAATACGAAGAGAAATTTGTCCAATTGGAATTGGAATTATTAGTTGTATCTTGTGTAATACCAAAACAAATTTGTCCAATTGTAATTGTAATTGTTAGTTGTGCCTTCTTGTGTAATACCAAGACAAATTTGTGTAATTGGAATTTGAATTGTTAGTTGTGTCTTCTCGTGTAATACCAAGACAAATTTGTTGTGGTGTGCTTGGAAGACAATTTTTCTCTTTAAACATGGGGAACCTAGAAAATCAAGGTAGAAATCCCTTGAGGAAAGAAAAACCCATTGTAAAGGTAAATGAAGAAAGATAAAAGAAAAGGTTATGTATGCCAAAACGCGGGCTTTCAAAAGAGGGAAATCCAATTTCTAGAGGAATAGATGTCGTTGTTTCTCCTCCATCACCACAAACAAAGTACAAGATTTCAGTAGAGACCAATCCAGTTCAAGCTTCTATTGTACCTCCAATCACTATCTCATCAAGACAAGTTGTTGTGGATGACCGGATGATGGAGAATTAGCTTGGAGTTGATTATATGATGGATTAAATTAGAGAGGAAACTAGTGCACAACCTTCTGGTGAAGAAGTTCCTATGGTGAAACCTCTTATTCGGAAGTCAAATGTTCCATAAACTATTCATGGGCATGTCCACTCTCCTCCCATAATTGATCCGCCAGTGATTCAAGGGGAAAGAACTGCAACATTGTTAATTCTATGACAAGGAGGTCAAGTGATCCAAGAGGATCCATGAATGCTCACAAAGGTCCAGGAGGATCCAAAATAGATCAAACTTTGACTATCTCAAATGCACTTGAAAACAACATTAATGCATATAGCTTGACAACAACTTTCTAACGATGCAAAAATCGGCTCAAACATAGTTCGTATGCAAAAGTTATAGATGGTCAAAGTTCAAGTCAAATCAAGCAAAATTCAAAGTCAAAGGGTCAAGGTGACACATGTCACCACTGCAAGGGTGACACATGGCAAAACCGTACAACCATGCATTGTTGATGTGGCCACACCATGGAGTGCCACATGGCATATCATACATCCAACCGAGCAGGTGACCTGGAAACTGTATGGTACAGGTTGACTAGTTATGTTTTGATACGTGGTGAAGATAGACCAATGAGAGGATGACACGTGGAAACCTCCCATTGGTCATTAATGGGTAAGGTTATTCAAAATTTTATTGGGAGTCTGGAGGATTGAATGCGTGACCTCCCACAACCTTATACAAGAATTCATTACCATTGCTCCACATACATGAGTCTTAACCATATATCTGGTGGTTTTTATTTAAAGTTGTGTAGTCATTTAAATGGATGGAAAAAGGGCCGAGGGTTAATCCCTCGACCCAGGGTATATGTATTACAATATAACCAATACCATATCCCATGGGGGGCTTAACATTATACACCACTGAATATAACAAAACCAACGCAATAAACGACGGTCGATGGGGTTCGAACCCCTGAACCGCCATATAATATGCCAACAAATTAACTTTTATGCCAACAAAACCTCTATTTACGTGATTCCCTAACAACATAATAAATGTTTTCCAACAGTGCTAGTCGAAGGTTTGGGCCCGCGACCTATTCATGGGCGTGTGGTCCAAGGCCAATGCACACATCCCAATGTGGGTACACAATATAAGAGGTACATAGATACCAATGTTGAAACAAATCTCAAGGGAGTACATATGCATTTTTTTGCATGCAAAGAGAGGAGCCAAGTTTGGTATTGTCTCGATTTGCGTGCCATGAGGTACTTTGTCCAAACATAGGCATGTTTATACTTATTTTTCTCATTTTCTCGAGAGGAGTTCAATGGTGATGTTAATTTTGTGCTAAGATGTTTTATTTAGAATTATTAGTCCATATTTCCATTAATGAGTACTATAGTGCATCGTTTGGCGTGTAAAGAGGCTGAAATTGAGCCAGTTCAGTATATGGTCGACTTTATACTCATTTTTCTTGGAATTTTGCAAGGAATTCAATGGTAAACTCTATTTTTGAGTTTGAGTAGTGGAATTGGAGAGATTCCTTCAAATTGTCTTTTGTAAGTCCACGTTGTAATGTAATTTGACATTTTGAGATAATGAAGAGTAGTCTCACTATCTAAAGGGGATTTGAAGACGAAGTAAATTATGATATCGATATTGTATGATTTGAGTTATTTTAATTTTATTGTGTTATCTAATAATTATTCAAATTAATCATTAGTTTATGAGATTTTGGATAAGAAGCACAACATCATTTTTTTTGCAAATCACCTCAATACGATCAAAAATTATTTTTAATCAAGTTAGATGCTAAAATGAATTTTTAAAGATTATAATTAGTATCTAGGTATTTTTAGATCAAGTGGTATCAAAGCAAGGTTTGACGTGTATTTTCAAGTTTTTGATGTGACGAGGTTGAAGACTTAAGTTGGTGAAGGTTTTGAAGACTCTTGTTGAGAGGACAAAATGAGTAAAGATCTCATGAAGTTAAGGCTATAGGAGAGAATTAACCAACACATTAAGAAGGAGAATTCTGAATTAAAGGTGCAACTGCAAACTCTCAAGGAAGACAAGTAGAAGCTCGAAGATCGATTGATATGTCATGAGGAATTCCATAGAGGTATTTTTCATGAGTTGGAAAGGAATTTGCAGACCAAGGATCGGGTATTGAAAACATCAACATCAACCCATGAATATTGGCAAGTCGAGAATGTAAAGTCTCCAATGAAAGAGAAACTATCTCCTTTAAAATGCATGACCGAGAAGTATGATTCTTCGTATTATTCTTTTTCCCATCAAGATGGAGAATGCTCAAGGATGACTGAAGTAAAGAGAACTTCAAATGAAGAGGTCTTTCATAAGTAGTTAGATTTAGCTTCTATCCCAGGAAAAGGTAACACATGTAAGACATCCTTAGAAAGATATGTGATTTATGAAGAAGGAATGAAGACATTTCCCACCAATAAAAGGTCTATGTATCCATGTGCTTTTCATGGAACTAGTAACCATAATATGGAGAAATTTTGAAGAAGACAATCCATGCAAGAAAATACCTCCAAGAAAAAGGCTAAAGGTAGAGGTCATTTCTCAAAGCAAAGGAAAAGGGGGAATGAAAAGAAGGGATCATGGTTCCAATATGGGAACAAGACATTCTGCTCTTATTATGGTAAGAGTGGACATTAGATCGAGAAGTGTTGGACACTTATCCACACTTATGTCTTAAGCAGAACCAAAAAGATGTAAAGGTACTTGCAAGAATACAAGAAACAACCCCGTATGAAGTTAATAGTCCTGCTGAAATATTTGAGAAAGAATACTTCCTAATGGTTGGTCTCAACAGAGTGACATTTGAAGACATGAAGGAATGGTTCGTGGACGGTGGCTCATCTCACCACATGACCGATATGAGATCAATATTCTTGAATTTCTCAGAGATTGACACATATTGGTACATAAGATATGGAACTCACACCAGACAAACAATAAAAGGGTCTGGATATGTAAGATTCCAGATCAAGTTGAGAGGATTTCTGGGAATAGAGCATATGTTACATGTTCCATATTTGAAATTAAACCTACTTTTGGTTGCAACTTTTGAATATGAAGGATATGTAGTCGCATTCTAGAATGGCCAGGTACTTGTGTATTCAAGGGAAGCTACTCAAGATACAAAAATAGTGGTTGGTGTTCACAAAGAGAGGTTATATAGGTTATTGGAAAGATCTATAATCTGTTCTAATGGTTTCTTGGATTCATTATCAGATTCTACGTCAGATTCAATGTCAGATTCAACATCAGTGTTAGAGGAATTGTTAGAGATAGGAAGTTGTGAGAGTCCTTCCAATACTAAAGGGAGGATGAGTCCATGAATAAACCAATTGTCAGAAGAGATTTCATTGTAAATATGTATATTTGTAAAATGCAAGCTAATATGCATATGTAGATACCTACTAGGTCTATTGTTGTATTAGAGGGATTGTAAGCCACTCATTATAGATGTTAAGAGTGAGAGGAATTCTATAAAAAATTTATATAGCTACCTTATATGTTGTTAAGAGTGAGAGGAATTGTGTATGAGGATTTCTATACAACCACCTTGCATATTTCTTGAAGTGAGAGGAATATTGTAAATGGTTTCTATATAGCCGCTTTGTTATAAGAGTGAGAGGGATCCTATAAGGATTTGTAAGCCTTTCGACAACAATGTAGACAATTTTATTGTTTTGTTATAAGCTAAATAACTACATATGGATCAAAGTGTCTAAGATAACATTATTATTCTGAAGAACCAAAGGTGAAGGAACAAAAATATGCTAAGTTGTTGAAATAATCATACTTTTGGAGGACCAAAAGTTCTTCAGTGGGAAGGTGTGATCCAGGAATGCTCACATAGGTCTAGGAGGATTCGTAATGATCATAAAGGTCTAGGATGATCTAGAAAATATCAAACTTTGACCATCTCAAATCATCTAAAAAAATGACATTAGTGCGTAGATCTCGACGATAGCTTTCTAACGGTGCAAAAATCACTTCAAACAACGCTCTTATGCAAAAGTTATGGATGGTCAAAGTTCAAGTCAAATAAGACAAAAGTCAAAGAAAAATGGTCAAGGTGAAACGTGTCACCACTACAAGGGTGACATATGGCACGACCATACGATCATATAGTGTTAACGTGGCCACACCATGGAGTGTCACATGGCATATCGTACATCCAACCGAGTAAGTGACTTGGCGATTGTATGGTACGGGTGGACTAGTTGTGTTTTGGAACACAGCGAAGATAGACCAATGAGAGGATGCCACATGAAAAACTCTCATTGGCCATTAATTGGTAAGGTTATTAAAAATTTTATTGGGAGTCTGGAGGACCGAACCCGTGACCTCCCACAACCTTATACAAGCATCAATTACCATTGCACCACACACATGAGTCTTAACCATATATGTGGCAGATTTTATTTAAAGTTGTGTAGTGGTTTAAATGGATAGAAAAAGCGTTGAGGGCTAAGCCCTCGACCTAGGTTATATGTATTACAATGTAACCAATACCATATCCCGCAGGGGGATTAACATTATAGACCATCGAATATAACAAAACCAACACAATAACCAATGATCGGTGGGGTTTGAGCCCCCAACCCACCATATAATATGCCAACGAAATAACTGTTATGCCAACGAAACCTCTTGTAACAAGATTCCCTAACAACATAATAAATGTTTGCCAACAGTTCCAGTCGGAAGTTAGGGCCCATGACCTATTTATGGGCACGTGGTCCAAGGCCAATACACACATCCCAATGTGGGAACACAGTATGAGGAGGACACATATCCCAATGTTGGCATAGATCCCGAGGGAGTACGGATGCATTGTTTTTCATGCAAAGAGATGAGCTAAGTTTGGTATTGTCTTTATTTGTATGCCATGATGTACTTTGTCCAATCATAGGTATGTTTGTACTCATTTTTATCATTTTCTCGAGAGTATCTCAATGATGATGTTATTTTTGTGTTGATATGTTGTCTTTAGAAGTATTAGTAAAATTTTCCCTTAATGAGCGCCATAGTGCATTGTTTGGTCTGTAAAGAGGGTGAAATTGAGTCTGTTTAGCATATGGTTGAATTTATACTTATTTTTCTTGGAATTTTGCAAGGAATTCAATGGTAAACTCTATTTTTGAGTTTGAGCAGTGGAATTGAAGAGAATACTTCAAATTGGATTTTGTAAGTCCATGTTGTAATGTAATTTGACATTTTGAGATAATGAAGAGTAGTATCACTATCTAAAGGGGATTTGAAGATGAAGTAAATTATGACATCAATATTGTATAATTTGAGTTCTTTTATTTTCTGATGTGTTATCTCATAATTCTTTAAATTGATCATTAATTTATGAGATTTTAGATAAGAAGCACATTTTTATTTATTTATTTGTTATTTTTTTTTCTGCAAATCACCTCAATACGATAAAAAAAATATTCTGAATCAAGTTAGATGTTAAAATGGGTTTTTAAATATTATAATTGGTATCTAATGATTTTTGGATCATCAAGAGTGCCAAAATATGTTCATCGTCGCTATCTATATTTAGTGTGCAACGAAGAACTCCTAAACAAATTCAGGTGGATGAAAGTGTTCTAGCATTACTTGAAGGTAAGTTACCTAACCAAACTATGTTGGTCAGTTTGCATAGGGCTTGGTTTTGTCATTAATGTCAAACTTAAATAAATCATTGAGAAGGTGTCTAAGGTGTCTACCTATGTGAAAGATGAAGAAAATTGTATATGAGTCTCTTGTGTGTTTATGATGGAATAAAGACAGAGGGAAAAATTATGCTAGCATCTATGTGAGTACAACAATAGTGTAATAAAAAATGGATAGATGCATTGCATGAAATGAAATTGGGCAGTCAACACTTAGCAGAGAACTCGACAGAGGTTTAAAGTTGGCGCATATGCAAATGCCTAAAAGTGTTGCCAAATTGTTGGTTGGTTAAAGGTTTAATATGCGGTCTCGACACCTGCATTAAAAAGGAAAAGTAATCAATGGTCCACATCTTTTCGATCAATTCTGATGGGATCCAACGATTCACAATCCATTGCCCAATTGAACAAGAGCACTTTCTCATTTTTCCGATAGGCACTTAGCTATGTGGTATGGTCCTATGGTTTAGCATAAGTGTCTTGCCGAAGCACTCAAGGGTTATTCTATGCTGAAAAGTCAAAACAAACATATGTTGATCGAACAGTGTTGGTTAAATATTTAAACTGATTGTGTGGCTATTGTTCTTCTTGATGCCTTGGCCAATAATAATGATTGTAAGGTAGTTATTCAATTATTGTAACTGAATCTTCGAAGCCTGAGGGTTCTAGTGTATGCTCCGAATGTACAGAGAAGGAGGTGTATATATTTGTAATGCTGAAACAATGATATGTGAGATGTTTCTCTTGGAAATAGAGGAGGAAATTCATTTTATCTCTGTAAATTAACATGAACAGAAATAAAAATATACAGAGACAGTGAGAAGAAATGATGAAAACAGAGAAAACTTTAAGGAGAGAATACATATGCACAGATTGATGGATTAAAGAGGTACAGGTCTAGAGGATTCACGCACATGAGACTTCTCAATCAACAAATTATGTTCACAGGTGCAATTGTTTTAATTTATAAACAAAATGAATGAATAGATCTTAAATAACTTGAATAAGAAAAAAACGCAGAGGATAGAGTTATTTATTTATTCTCACATGATATGTGATGAAGGCCCTATTTTTTGAGGGTTTGATCAAAGAATAGATTTAGATATGAATCTGTATACAGAGATGGAAAAGATAGGGGTTGAGTGGCTGAAGGTATTCATGTACAAAGGTTCTTTAAAGAAAAGGTTTAGAGGTATGTATGAATGATAAAGATTGGTTATAACAGTGATGGTATTGATTGCTTTGATCAAAGGTGTGTATGAAAGAATGATTTAAATGTTTAATCATTTGATAGAGAAGACAATAAGCTGGTTTGCAGATTCTTAGTGACAGAACAATATTATCAGGGTGGTAGGGAGGAGCAAGGGGAGACTGTAAAAATCTCCTATACAAGTTGGTGCTTGTACATCTGGGAGTTGTAGCTTCCATTCAATAGGTGCTGAAGAAACATAGGTAGCAGCCTCATCTGGGTTGTAGCTCAGATAAAATAAGAATGTAAAGAGAAGTTGGAGGTTTCCTTTCATTCATAAGAAGAAGAGGTTTTTCCCTTTTGGGTTTCCTTATGAAAATATCTCTATCATTGTCTATTTATATTGAATGTTAATTGATTTGAATGATTTGTAGCAAGACATGTAGTAAAAGGCATAATCTATGTTCATTAAGTAATCTGTTTAAAGAAAAGAAATAAATTTTATATAACTGATTCACCCCTCCCCCTCTCAGTTAGGCTATCCTATTCAAAAATTGGTATCAGAGTAGGTTACTTCAAGAACTCAGTTTAAACACTAGAAGTTTTGATCAATCATAATGGACAAGAATTATGAATTCACAAAACATGGATTACCATTATTTGATGGTCATAATTATGCCTTTTGGAGTATCAGGATGAAGTTGTTTTTGCAGACTCAAGGAGTAGATATCTGGCAAGCTGTACTAAATGAATATAATTCCCCAACAACCATTCCAATAGATGCTACAGGTAAGAGACTCTATGAGAGTAATTCCAAAGCTATGTATGCAATACTAGGAGGTCTAGCAGGGTCAGAATTTGTTAAAGTTATGCATTGTACATCAGCAAAAGAAATATGGGATAAATTGAAAAAGGTATATGAAGGAGACACTAAGGTAAAGAGTGCTAAGCTACAATCATATAGAAGTCAATTTGAAAGTCTAAAAATGGAAGAATCTGAAGATATAGCTACCTACTTTCTTCGTATTGATGAAGTAGTTATGTTATAGCAAGATTTTCCTCACCATTGCTATCTTGCACAGAGGGCCTTTTTCCATTTCCCTATGCAGACTTATCAACACCATTTTTGATAAATCCAGAGCCAAAATTATATATTTTTCCACATATATGCTTCCTAACTGCTTTGCAAGATGCGTATACACTTGTTGCTCCACTACAACTCGCGCATATCGGTATTTTTGCTAGAAAATACAAAATGAGGTCGGGTTTCCATGTCACGAAAAATGATCTCTGATCTTTGGCCTTCCATATACTGGAAACATTCCAACTCGGCCCTTCAGTTGCATTCTGGAGGTTATAAGAGCACAATTTCGAGTTATGGAAAAAGAGAGAGAAAGCATTCAACTTTGAGATCAAAGTTACTCTAGAGAAATTACTTCATATTGAGTCTGCATCCCTTTGTCCATCAAGTCTGAACACAGTGTTCAACCCCCAAGATCTTCCCTTATTGTCAAGAGGATCTCATTATCTCTTTTCTATCAGCTTGCCTTTGGTGGAGGATTGAAATGGTGGAGACCCAGTTGGAAGGAACTTGGTTTCTTGGTTTCGAACTATGTCGACACAGAAGTCTGTAATGTTGATACTTCTGTTGATCAATTATTAATAGAAATACTCATTTCCCATCCTATCAATATCTTGCAAATATATGATTATTATCCATGGGCATGTTTGTAATGTTTATTAATGGATTGTGTTATCTGATGTGCTAACTCATTTTATATAATACCACTATATACTTGCATCTCTTGTTTGTTGAGAACTTCTTGCAGGTGTAAAGCTTTGGGTCAAAGTGCTCAATGATGGAACGACATCAAACGATTGGATCGAGGTAGTCTTCTTCCTCATATTGCACATTAGTTTATATAACACATTTAGAATTGAGATGATTTATGTAGTCATACCTGTCTGTTGTGGTTTACCCTTGGCCATAGAGAGTTTTTGCCTTGTAACAGAATTGGTGACCATACTAGGGAGAGATCTTCCTTCTAAGGGTTGAAGTATTTTTCCTTCTTACATTGCTCTTTTGCCTTTGTATTTATTGTCGTATCACATTCGAATAGAGTCTTTTCACTCTGGGTCTGAGTTTTCAACCTTTTAACCTTGCCTAGCCTTGTTTTAAAAGATATGTGCCCTTTTTTCCTTGACAGACGTGTGTATATGCTTGCTGCCCCACTACAAGAGGTGTATATATGCCCTTTTCTCTTGAACATGAACGTATACCACTTCCCCCTTGCTTGTTTGCTTGGTTTAGTGACAACTGGGTAGGTTTTGAGGATCACTGAGCCTTCTTAGGTCTCTATGGTACCTGTTGAAATTATCTGGGATGAAAGGAAACCCTTTTGGAGTTGAATTTTTGGGCAACATCTTTCTCTTTGTTTTCCATTTTTTATTTGTCCATGGTAGTTGGGTTGTATACTTAGTTGCTTGGTATTGTACTCGAGTGATTTCTTTTATAAACAGTAGAAGTTATATATCAAGTTGCTTATCAGTCCATGCATTTTCTTTCTAAATACATTGAAAATACAAAAAAATAGGCATTTTTCATTGGTTGGTATTTTTGTCTTTGAACCTTTATCATTAGCTTAGCACATTTAGCGAAAGATTGCATTTTACTTCTGAGTTGCAAAGTTAAAATTGAAGATTGCACTGTTTTTATTTAGCATATCATTCACTGAAAAGTTAAAGCTAGGCTTTGCATTATATCTATTTTTATTTTCATGCAGAGTCATGACACCATAAGTTTCATTTCCATACCTCTTTGAGTAATCACGACCAATAAAATTTACGCTTTAAACTAAAATTGATTAGTAACAATTTTATTGCTTAGGGTGCACAAACTAGCCTAGGATTTAGTGCCTTGGAATAGGATTTTTTGAATAAACCTCTCCAAGGAAATTAAATCAACATATGTGTCTTAGACATGGAGTTGAGAAATACATGGTATAATTGGTAATATCAGGAGGCTCTACTCACACCGAAGTTAAGCACGAGGTCGTGTGAAGTTTTTTGAAGGGATAACCCCTGGATACTCACCTAGCGTCAGAGATATTTCTGTGGATTTATTCGTATTTGGGGATCTTGCTAGTATCCATACCTCTGTGAGAGGTGATACTTTCAAGGTTTCGGGCTTTGCTACTCTTCCCATACGGTAATCCAGACTTATGACTGTTCTCCTGTGCATAGGTTATAAAGTGGTTGATTAGTTGCTTGACTTAGGTTTCTCATAGGTTACTTGCAAGGGTTATCCTGCTTGTATACTGAGTCAGATAGGGGTCGGACAACACACAGCCTTTACGGAGGATTACCTCTTCGGGGGGGTCTGACCAACTGGTTGTTAAGCCTAGGAGGGCCCTTATAACTGATTTTGTTACCTCCAAACTTTAGCAGGGAGTCTCAGGTCCCTCCTGGAAAAGGCATATCTTCTTTAGCGAGGGAGGCCACTCAACCACTTTAGCCCGTTTGCATGCATATTGGTCGTTTGACTTTTTTGTATGTTCTTTGATTATTAGTAGACCATAGGATTTTGTACTGAGTCTATGTTATCATGGATAATGGAGTTCCTTTGGCTCCCTCATTTGCTGCTACCCCCCCCCATGATGTCCACTCATTTCATGGGGATGAATCCTTCCACTTTGCATTATGGTATGCAAAATTATAACACTCAGTCTATGCCTTGGGTCTCTAATCATTTTTCTCATGGTATGTCTAATATGTCTTCGCACTTACCATCCTCTGTCTTGCCTCCTTATGTGAATACAAGCTTTGGGTCTGGGGGCATGATGCCTCCTTCTTATCCCTCTCTGTTTGGTGGGAGTCATATCCTTCAAACACCTCTTACGGTAGGAGGTTGGAATCTTCCTTCCTACGAATCCACTATGCGAGAAGTAAGTTCTCAACTATGCAATCATTCTACTTATTACACTCCGTCCACCTATCCTTCTTCTGCCATGTCGGTTCCTATGAACACTTTTCCCATGGCTGACCTCCATCTGTCCTCTGGTGTTTCATCTGGGGGAAGTTATTTTTGTAGTATGAGAAACCCCCCTCATGAAGCTCCTTTGCCTGGGGGCAACATATATCCTCACATGAGTAACCCTTGTCATGTCTCTTTCTCTTCGCAAGTGGCTTCCTCAGTGTCGATGCCCTTACAACCCTTTATGAATCAGTATGGAGGAGGATACTATCCTATTGGATAGGGATAGGGTGTAAACTAGGATCCTTCCTGGCCTACAATTTCTCAAAACCAAACTTTCCTTGGACCTTGGACTCAAATTTCGCAATTCATCATCACCATAAGTCCAGTCATTGCATGTCATACTGAAATTATATCACCAATCGCTGCTAGCCATGTTGGAGATTGGTCGACAACCTCTGCGAGTCATAATGAATACCTGCAACTAGCCGTTGCAAGTCATGCTGGGGGCACATGTTTGGTCACTGCTAGATACACTGCTCATCCATCACTAACCTCTGCTAGTCATGTTGGAGATTCACTACTAGCCTTTGCAAGTCATGCTGGGAGCATGTCACCAACCATTGCAAGTCATGCTAGGGGCATTCATATGATTGAGAAGACTAGACGTCTCAGATGTAAGACTAGATTCCTTTGCAGGACTTGTGAAGGAAGTCACCTTACTAATTTTTTTCCTCTTACTTCTGGGATACTAGAAGCATGGGGCTCACCTAAGGGCCCTTCGGGTTCTGAGGCATCTATGGTTTCACAACACTCCACTCCTTCTTTGGTTTATACAACAGTCATGTTGATGCAATCTTCGGTTGACACCCCTTTTCCATTAGGGGTTGATGCGTCCTTTGACCTTGTTGTCTCACATCCCGTTCAACCTGTGGTCGTGTCAATGCAATCTTCGGCCGACACCTCTCCTATGTATGGGGGCGATGCATCTCTTGACCTTGTTGTCTCACATCTTGTTCAACCAATGATCCTGTCGATGCAATCTTCGACTGAAAACACTCCTATTTTTTGGGGTGATGCACCTCTCGATCTTGTTATCTCACATCCTATTCAACCAATCGTTGAGGAAATGGTTGTATCGATGCAATATTTGATCAACCCCACTCTTCTCTTGGAGAGTGACAAGTCTAAGAAAGTGGTCGTGCCAATGCAATTTTTGGTCGGTTTCTCTCTTCTGGTTCTGGTTCTATACCTTCTATGCCATATCCTTAGCATTTCTAGTACTTCACCTTTTTAATAAGAGAGAGTTTTACTCTTCCCGATTTCTCTCCCTCCAAGTCTTGACGAGGTTCCCTTTGATTGGGATGGTATTATGGGGTATCCAATTCCTCCGCCTATGTCATTTTTAGGAAGATACATTATCTGATATAACACGGAGACGATAACCTCCATTAGCATTTTTCTCTCCTCAACTTGGAGAGATTTGGGTCTTCCCAAGATTGTGTCGGTTCTTCGTAAGATACTGACATTCCACAGAAGGTCCGCACGGGAGCCTTGGACTCCCCCGTGACTTTCCACCTAGAATCTCCCAATGATTCCAAGTTAAGCCCTTTTCCGACCCGTTCAAAAAGTGAAAATATTGCCCAGCGATTTGTTCCTTTCACTCTCGTTAATTTGGATTTGAAAGGTCATGAGTCTTAGTTAAGCTCTTCTCTGACGCACCATCAAAAATTAAAAATATTGCTGAGTGATTTGTCCCTTTCACACTCGTTGAAATTGGATTTGAAAGATCATGAGTCTTAGTTAAAGCTCTTTTCCGACTCGCTATAAAAAATCGAAAAGATCGCCGAGTGAACTTGTCTTTTTCACACTCATAAATTGGATTTGAAAAGACGTCTATTTGGAACAAGTTTATCCCTTTTTCACACCAAGTCGACTAAAAGATATAAAAAGGACATTTTTTGGCGTTAAGTTATGATTCCATCTCATTCCCTCGCTTGCAGTATTGAGCCTTTAGCCGGTTCTCGCTTTTCATTATAAACCGTTGCCTAAGCAGTTTGCATCCTCAACCAAGCAGAGCCTTGTTTTTTATCCTTTATAATTTGACACCCTATACCCTGGAGGGAACACCACCCCGAGTGTCCATCTCCCACATGCATTTCCTTTCATTGAGCATAGGTACATTCCACTGCTGGAACTAGTTTTGCTTACTTGCGACACTTGTTCCCTCCTCTGTATCATAGCATTCACTTGTTATGAAAAAAAAAAAAACTATGGGTGGGAAGGGAGTACTATATTGTAATTGGCAGTAGTCGTGTCTCCTTTGAACATAGCACAAAGTTATTGAGTCCTCGCGTCATCATAATTTTGGGTTTAGCATGGCCTTAGGAAGCTGATCTCGTTACAAAATTTTCTCTACCGACTGTTTAATCTTCCAGCCACTATAGAGAACATTATGGATGCCTCCTGCATCTAATTGTCAAATCATTAAGTCTATGCTGCCAAATTCCACCGTATGTCTCATGCTCTTGTTCAAAGGAAGTCTATCAACCTCTGTCAGCCACTCCTCAGAAATCTTGACTTCGCATGTCAGCCATACCCTCAGTTTGTCTCAGAATCACATGATACTTTGGTCTTATGATGCACCCTGGCCCTACTTTCATCATTTGTAAGTCACCTTGAACCCAAAAATCGACATTTCATCATGGGTTGTTGACTAGGTGGTTTCCCTTATGTTCGACGACAAGACATCTATTCATACTTTGGGATTCGTGCAGTGTCTTGGATGCCATTAGCCTTATTGGTGGTTTCCTCACCTTTGTCAGTAGTTTTCATCACTGGCTACTATTTAGAGGGTCTTTTTTGTGTACCACTTGCATTTGCCACACGTGAAAGAAGCACAGGGTCGTTGGTTCGTGAACATGTTCTTAGTCTGATCTCCACCAAATCATGAAACTCCTGCTTTGTTCCTTGTGCTGACTGATGAGAGATGCCTTAATGTTCTCCTTTCAGCGGGTCTCTTTCCATCGACTTCGGCTCATGTATTCTGGATACAAGACCTAGAGTTTTATGAGTACCTTGAGGTTTGTAGTCATTAGTGACAGACTCTCTCGCCATTGACAGATGGGAATACATCAATGTCTCCTGATCAATGGATCTCTCAAATGTTTGACACCAACTCCTTTATTCACATTTGTAGAGATGTACTCAGTGCCTTGAGACCTACTTTCATCATTGGTAGGTTGTCTTACGTTTTTTAACAATATACCTCAATGACCGGTAATCAAACGATGTCTCATCATGTTCAACCTCAACTCATTTATTCATATGATGTAGACTTGCACCATTGGCAGATTGTATTGAAGACTTGAAGACATCACTTTGTAGACACAACTTTCCCGAGTTATTGCTTCCATTTCATCAGACCAGTACCTATTTGACTTCAGCAATCATGGGAGATTAGATTGTACTCCATGGTATATAGATATCTTCAGATTTATTTTGAGACTAGTTTCACTAGGCCTTGTTCGTGACTATGACAACTATTGGCATGTAATCGCATTTATATTTTCCTACTCATGGCCATGAACACTTGTTGGTATATTTTCCACATGGATCTGCATTATATTTTTGGCAGCCATGTATGCAAAGTCAGTACATAATGTAATGAGCAATTGAGTTCGTCCAGCTGGTTCTCTACCACTCCACTTCTGGGTTATTTATAATGTATTTCGGCCATCGCAGATACTCCTCTGATCTCACACATTAGGGGGCATCTGTTATAGAAAGATTTTCCTCACCATTGTTATCTTGCACAAAGTTCCTTTTTCCATTTCCCTATGCAGACTTATCAACCCCCTTTTTAATAAATCCAGAGCCAAAATTATATATTTTTCCACATATATGCTTCCTAACTGCTTTTCAAGATGCGTATATGCTTGCTGCTCCACTACAACTCGCATATATTGGGATTTGTGACAGAAAATACAAAATGAGGTCGGGTTTCCATGTCACGATAAATGATCTTTGATCTTTTTCCTTCCATATACTGGAAACGTTTTGACTCGGCCCTTCAGTTGCATTCTGAAGGCTATAAGAGAACTATTTCGAGCTATGGAAAAAGAGAGAGGAAGCATTCAACTTTGAGAGAAAAGTTGCTCTGGAGAAATTACTTCATATTGAGTCTACATCCCTTTGTCCCTCAAGTCTGAACATAGTGTTCAGCCCCCAAGCTCTTCCCTTATTGTCAAGAGGATCTCATTATCTCTTTGCTATGAGCTTGCCTTTGGTGGAGAATTGAAGTGGTGGAGACCCAGTTAGAAGGAACTTGGTTTCTTGGTTTTGAACCGTGTCAACACGAAAGTCTGTAATGTTGATACTTTTGTTGATCAATTATTAATAGAAATACTCCTTTCCCGTCCTATCGATATCTTGAAAATATATGATTATTATCCATGGGCATGTTTGTAATGTTTATTAATGGATTGTGCTATCTGATTTGCTAACTCATTTTATATACTGTCAATATATACTTGCATCTCTTGTTTGTTGAGAACTTCTTGCAGGTGTAAAGATTTGGGTCAAAGTGCTCAATGGTGGAACGACATCAAACGATTAGATCGAGGTAGGATTCTTCCTCGTATTGCACATTAGTTTATATAACACATGTTGGAATTGAGTTGATTTCTGCAGTCATACCTGTCTGTTGTGGTTTACCATTGGCCATAGAGAGTTTTTCCCTTCTAACAAGTTAATACCATGAGAGGTCTAGGAGAAACAGTTACAAATAATATTATTGTGCAAAAGGTACTTAGATCACTTCCTGCAAGAATTGATTCAAAGATATTTGCATTAGAAGAAAGAACATATCTTGATGCTTTAGAAATGGATGAATTACATGGAATACTAACAACATATGAGATGAGAACCTCTAGTGAGAATTATTTCAGGAAAGAAGCATCTTTCAAGGTAGCAAAGAAAGATAAGAAAAAGATTGAAGCAGAAATCAACAATCATGAGGAGTCAGAAGGTGATGTGGAAGAAGCAAATTTTGTTAAAAATCTGAAAAGAGGTACTGGTAAGTATAAAGGTAAGCTTCCTCTGAAATGTTTTGGTTGTGGTAGAATAAGAAATTTTTCTTCTAAGTGTCCTTACAATAAACATTCTGATAATGAAGAAGACAATGATAGAAAACCTAGGGAATTCAAGAATAGACATAAGAAGTTTTTTCAAAGAAATACTTACAAAAAGAAAATCCTATATATAAAAGATGACAGTGATATTTTAGAATCTGATGAGAGTGATGATAGTTTAGATGCAGAACTTTTTATGGCTATAGAAAATCAGGATGATCTGTCTGGTGAAGAAGAAGAAGGTGAAGTTGATCTAGAAGGTGAACTGGTAAGTGATTTAAGTGAATTAAGAAAAGTGAGAAGAGAATGCAAACATTTTAAAAGAGAAATTGAGAATCTATAATTAGAATTACATAAATCAAGTGGTTTGATTGAGAGCATTGAAATCATGTTAGTTGACTTAACGCTTAAAATAGAAGAGGCTAGAGTGACTGAAGAAGCTCTAACTAAAATGCTTGCAAAAAAGGATAAGGAAAATGAAGGTTTAAAAATTGAAGTAGTCTCATTAAGAAAGAAAGTACAAGAAAATAACATGAATTATAGTTCTCAAGTGTTGGATCAAATTATTTGTAGTCAAAGATCAACATATGATAAGACTGGAATTGGTTATAAACCTACAATAACTAATGTATGCTCTAGTTCAAGTGTTGAGAAAGTAGGTAGAGAGGATAATCATGAGAAAATTACTAGCAAGAAGATGGAATCAGAAAGGCAAGAAGAGAATCAGGCTTCAACATGCATAGAAGAAGTTATGGCAGACATCAAAACAAGTTTGAAGGCTAATGTTTCTTTTGTTATAAGTATGGACATAAGGCTGCATTTTGAAATAGTTTTTCAAGAAAGATAAATGCACATAATAGTCATGAAAGGTCTAATTTTGAATATGGAAAAGGACATAGTAAAACTAGTCAAAACAATATAAACTACTCTTACAACAGATTTGACACTTTAAGATATGAGACTGAATGTTATAAGTGTAACAACTTTGGGCATGTGTCAAGAAATTTTCCTATGAGTTTTCAGAAATTTAATGAACCTATTTACACAGATCTGAAAACCAAATATTGGAAAAAGAAAAGTGAAAATCTAAACACTGAAAAATGCACTATAGCTCTACAAGTAGAACATAAAGTAAAATGGGTTGTGGATAGTAGATGTTCAAAGCATATGATAGGTATGAAACAAATCTTTGCTGAACTAGATGAAGTAAAAGAAGGTACAATCACCTTTGGAAATGATCAATCAACTAGGATAGTTGGAAGATGAACTGTATGTCTAAACAACATGAAAATCATGGCTGAAAATGTCTTATTGGTTGAGGAAATGGAACATAACTTATTGAGTGTAAGTCAAACTTGTGATAAAGGTCATTTTATGATTTTTGATTCAAAAGGATGTTAAATTAGGTATATAAAATCAAATAAACTAGTTGGAATAGCCATAAGAACTTTAAGCAACATTTACATACTAGATGAAGAAAAGAAAAAATGTTATCTTGGGAGTGAAGATGAAATATGGTTGTGGCACAAAAGACTTGGACACATTAACTTTGAAAATCTGATTCAATTGAATAAAAAGGAAGAAATAAGAGATTTACCTATCATAAAGAATCTTTCAAGTTCTGTCTGCAAGCAATGCCAACATGGTAAGCAAACTAGAGTTAAATTCAAAACCAAAGAACATTCAACAACTAAACCTTTGGAAATAGTACATGCTGATGTCTGTGGACCTATGAGAACAACATGATTAAAAGGAGAAAGATATTTTCTACTGTTTGTGGATGAATTTACTAGAATGACATGGACGTTTTTATTGAAAAAGAAATCTAAAACTTTTAGTTGTTTTCAAACCTTTAAGGAGTCAACTGAAAATGAATGTGACATGAAAATCAAATGTTTAAGATCAGATAATGGAGGAGAATTTGTGTCTAAATAATTCAACAGGTACTGTGATGAAAATGGGATAAGAAGACATTTTTCTGTTACTGAAACACCTCAACAAAATGGATTGGTTGAAAGGAAAAATAGGACTGTTATGGAGATGGATAGAACTATGCTCAATGAATCTAAACTAAGTAATATACTGTGGCCTCAAGTTGTTCATACTACTATTCACATTTTGAATAGAAGCTTGCTGAGAAAAAATCATTTTAAGACACCCTATCAGTTATGGAAAGGCAGACCAGCTAGTGTTAAACATTTCAGAATTTTTGGCAGTAAATGTTATATCAAAAGAGTTGACAAGCATTTGGGAAAGTTGGATTCTAGAACAAATGAAGGTATTTTAGTTGGGTATTCCTGTTCAAGGAAAGCTTATAAATGTTACCACTTCAGATTGAACAAAATAGTTGAAGCCATAGATGTGAAATTTGATGAGTCCTCATTTTTGAAGTCCAAATTTAAACAAAAGAATCATCAAATATATGAGATATATGACAAGCATAAACTGCATAATGAGGTAAGTGAAACAAAAGAAACTAAGGCCGCTGAAAGTGAACAATTATTTCCTACTTTGATATAGGGCACAACTCCATCCAAAAGCATGACTCCATCAAAGACTCCAAGCAAGAGAATACAAAAAAATCACCCTGAAGAATAGATATTTAGTGACATAAATGCAGGTGTTGGAACAAGAAGCACAAGGCAAGAACCCACTTCAACTCATGAACATGTATCTTTACTTTCTCTGATTGAACCCAAAAGTATTGAAGAATCAATTAAAGATGAATATTGGATGAAAACAATGAATGAAGAACTTAGTCAAATCGAAAAGAATAAGACATGGGAATTGGTTCCTAGACCTTTGAATAAGAATGTCATAGGGGCTAAATGGGTTTTCAGAAATAAGATGGATGAATCAGGTAAAATAACTAGAAATAAGGCTAGATTGGTTTGTAAAAGGTGTGCACAGGTAGAAGGAATAGATTATGGAGAAAATTTTGCTCCTGTTGCAAGAATGGAATCCATTAGACTAATTCTAGCTTATGCCAGTTCTAAACACATTAAAGTTTACCAAATGGATGTAAAGTCTGCATTTTTGAATGGTGATTTAGAGGAAGAAGTATATATGGAACAACCATATGGTTTTCAGGTAAAAGAAGCAGAACAATATGTTTACAGGTTGAAAAAGGAATTGTATGGGTTGAAGCAAGCATCAAGGGCTTGGTATTCCACACTTGACAATTACTTGAGGCAACAAGAATTCAGGAAAGGTAACACTAATAGTAATCTTTACATTAAATAAGAAAATGATAGCCTGATCATTATTGATATATATGTAGATGATATCATTTTTGGTAGTGATGATGATAGACTCAGTAAACAATTTGTTGAAAGTATGTAGAAAGAGTTTGAGATGTCCATTTTAGGAGAAATGAAGTTTTTCTTAGGCTTGCAAATTACTGAATCTGATAAAGGTATTTCCATTTCTCAAACCAAGTATATCAATGGAATGCTTAAGAAATTTCATATGGAAGATTCTAAACTAGTTGGCACTCCCATGGTTACTGGCTGTAAATTAAGTAAGTTTGATGATACTGAAGATGTTTCTTTTCCTTCCAGCTGTCTTTTCCTCCTTGCATGCTTCTCCTCCAAAAATATCCTTTCTTCCTAACTAGGCCTCCATCCAACAGTGATGGACTTACCCATTGTGATTCTATCAAAATACCAAAGGATTTGGTGCAGAGATGCATAAATAGGGTTAAAATTGCTAAGTTAGGCAAAAGTGCAAAGGGGCAAAGTTGTCATTTCCATATTGCTGCAATTTTTGACTGGATCATTCGTTTGACAATTTGAGAGTTTCCATGAGATCAATGTTAGTAGTTTTATCTATGTCTCATGGAAAATGTTCCTGGGTTCTTGATATATTTACCCCTGTAAATGACCAAAGTCAGTGTTTGAGATTAATTTTCACTTGGAAGAAGGTGTACAAAAGGGTTAAATTGGCAACGTTCAATTGACTACAAATTTTTGCTTGTTGCTTAGATTTGAGCAAGAAAGTAGTCATTGGAAATCTATTGGATAGTAGAATCCATATATCCACTCAAAATTTATTCTCGATCCAAATGATTTTCAAGGAATCAGAAGAATTTTTTTGGATGAATTGAAGGACACCATTGAGTAGAATGGAATTTCATGAGGCCATAACTCTTGGTTCATAAAGCATATTTAAGCACGAGTATTGGAAAGGTAATACATGGGATATCATAATAGAAGGCCTAATTTCTCCATGGGATCATTAAGTTTCTCCATAAAATTACATGAGGAAGTTGAATTAGATTCCGTGAACCATGTAATTATTCAATGTGAAGATTTTCTAAAATAATGTCAAAATTTGGAGAAATATTCCAGGTAATAGAGTTGAGTGCTATGGATGACTGTTGGGTAAGGAAGAGTATTGAAACTCATTATAGTTCCTATGCGTAAGTGTATGGTAACATTTGAAGTGCAATAGTTTGGAAAAGTAAAAGAGATGGAGCTTACTAACAAGACTTTGATTAATAAGCAATTGAGCACTCTAATGAAGTGTGTCCTGTGAAGAATTGCTAGCAAGAGGATACAAATTCCACCAATGAGAATTATGCAGGTCTGTTCTGGATTAATTCCAGGGTCCATAGGACAGGGAATATTAGTATTCAACTACTATATATTCTGAATGGGATGCAAAGGAAATCAATATAACCTCTCACATAAAAGATGAAGCCAATAGGTGAGAAATATCATTGCAAGCACAAGAAGTTAAGAATAAATCGATAGCCTTGAAGGTAGAAATATAGTGAAAACTAAAAGCTTTCTACAAGAGAAGGGACAAAGATTTCATGAGAAGAGGTGTGACTCATGGAGTGGATGAGTCATATCTATGTGAAAATATAGGAATGTAGGAAGAGGGATTGTTAGATATGATCTAACGAATTTTGTCTCAAAGTACCCAAAGCAAGAAAATTGTCTCTATTATCAGAGTGCACAAGGTAGCAAGGTTCTACAAGGATTCAAGGACATCCATTTACAACAAGAAGCTAAATAATTAATCAAATCATTGGATTGTGTGATAGAATTAATGCAAGATGCATACAATAAAGATATAATGCATGTGCATAAAATAGGCATGAAATATCGAACGCTTGTTATATATTGATGTGCATTTGTGCATGTCGACATGCCTGAACATGCCAGTGGCATGAGTATAGAATAAGAGCAATTTTTTGGTATATCTGTGTGTGTGTGTGTGTTTGAAATAATGATGCTATGATATTGGATAAAACTAATGATGGATTCTGTAACAAGAAAAATAATTAAAACATGATGATATTGTTGCTTACAATATCCATCCATATGAAGATATAAAAGGATGGTGGGAATAATGATCAAGAGGTTGGTAAAGGGAGTCTGTGAGCTTATACAAAGTACCAGTTGATAAGGTAGCATCCAATAAATTCATGACAACCATGCAGGTATGTGTTTGGGGTTGTTATGATGAATAAATGTTGAAGGGAATTGATGTAAGAATTACCTCAGTCGAATCTCAATATTTTATTTAAAGGTAGGAGGCAGGATTCCTTGAGTAGGAAAATATTAATTGTTGCTTGAATGCATTTATGGGGAATTTAATTGCATATTGTGTTATGATTGATTATGTGACCATAACCAAGTTGAGTGAGGATACTTTAATCCCATTGTAGCAATGAATTCCATTAGAGATGGTCATGTGGGAGGCCATGATGACATTGGATATGGAAAAGCTATAGCTCCATCCAAGTGCATAATGGTTTTTCCCTATGTAATTGTGGTTTGGATTGAAAACTTTTTTCCTACACTAAATAACACTAAGGGATAATGTTCCTAGTGTTGTGTATGGGTTGAAGAGGAAGGTATCCAAAGGATCAGATGAGTTGTGGGGAAGAGTTTGGATGATGTATTGAGGCATGGGCCATATTTTCTAACTCACATGGTGGAATGCATGACATGAACATATGGTATTCCAGAGTCAATGCAAGGATGCATTGTGTGGATGTGACCATGAATATTGACACATTGGTTTTGATTATGGGTAATGTTTGATTGCATTATGAAAAGATTGGTGTGTTGATAATGCATGCATAATGAATGATAGTTTCATTATAAATAATATGATTATTGATTGAATGCCATTTTTTAATGTGAATAATGGCTAGAAATTATTGAATTGTTGGTAAAATGCAAATTTGAGATCATTTCAAGAACTGCAGTAAATGTGCATGAATGCTAACAATCTATTTGGCTGCATTAGAGTTGAGAAAATGAAAGAATAATGGTCCTGAATATGACATGGATTTAAGCCCATAAAATAAACTAATTCCTGATGATGTGCGAGTCAAATATAATTAACAAGAAATATCTTGCCTGAGAAATTTTATTTATCCTATATTAAACAATTTTGAAAATTATAATTTAAAATTGCTAACAATCAGTTTGGCTGCACTAAAGTTGAGAAAATTGAAAGGAAAATGGTCTTGGACATGGCAGGGATGTAAGCCAATAAAGAATACCAATGCTTGCTGTCGTGCGAGCCAAACATAATGAGAGGAAAACTAGTGCATGAAAATTGTATTTCCCTATGGAAAACAAATTTGAGAAAATTTATAATTGCAAATTCTTATAATATGCTAACAATTTGTGTGGATGAGTGAAAATTAAGAAACAATGTAGGTAAAGTGGTGTTGGATATGGAAAGGAAATATAATATAATGAGTAGAAAAGTCATGTATAACTGATATCTACATTTGCAAGAGCCAAATATAATGAGTAGAAAAGTCATGTATCGAAATTTTGTTTTCTTGTACAAAGTTGATTTGAAAATTATAATTGAAAATTTTATGATGATGTCTCATATTTACTGCATGCATATGATGTAGATGAAATTATTGTCAGATGTTATGTATTTCTAGTGGAAGTATAGAAACAAGTGGAATTCATTTGTGCAATAACGCCTTGGAAAATGACGGATCACCTAAGGAACTGCATAACAATGAAAGGGATGCGTGAGCCTAGTGGGTGATTACAACAAGAAGAAACAAGTTGTCAGGATTGTAGAAAAAGTAAGTTGTCAGGCTTGTAGAAGAACCAAGTTGTTAGTCTTAAAGAGTGCACTCCTGTGCGGGAGTTGGACTGTTGAAGAAGCAAGTTTCCAGGCTTGTAGAAGAAGAGAGTTGTCAGGCTTGCAGAAGAACTAGGTTGTCAGGCATGAAGAGTGAACTCTTGTGTGAGTTGCACTGCAGTAGGAAGGTTGTTGCTAGCTAGATCTAATGGTATTTTTCCTAGTAGCGATTTCCCTTGAGTTTCGAGTAGTGAGATTCCTAGTTACCTATGCCAAAAGACATTGATAAACAAATGGTGCAACCTGATGGAATGGAGACAATGAGGGGGGCACATTCCTTGGGTCAACCTTGATAAAATAATGGCACAACCTAATGGAATGAGACCAGTGAAGGGGGTACATTCCTTGGATTAGGAAGGTTGGTGGAAGAGAGCCGGTGGAAATCGGGATAGTTGTTGGAGAATTCTAGTGGGTCGTGTATCTATGTTTTGGGGATGGAGTGCCTATGTATCTATGTTTTGGGGTTGGAGTGCCTATGCATTTGTAGTTTTGGGGCCAGAGTGCCTATGTATTTATATTTAGGCTGGAGTTCCTGTATGATATTATGCCGAAAAGCCTATATGTTTATTATGGTTGGGGAACCAAAATTATAAATTGAATGTACACCTGGTGGTGTTGTGCATCAATGACAGTGAAAAATTAAGGTGGAGGGGAATGTAACATCCCCACTTTTGATCCCCACAAATTTTAATGGAATTGTATAGATATGAATTAGGTTGGTGAACCGATATGATTGGGGAAAAGATCCCATGTTGATTAATATGGTCAAGGGAGAAATGATGTATTATGAACATTGAAATGATTAATAAAAATAGTGATCAATGAATGTGATACGAGAGGGATGAAATCGATGGGGGGCTATGATTCAACAAGGGAGAGGGAGGTCCAAGGGTGAATTACTCATGGCTATTATGTATAATTTAACCTTGACATTACTCTTGAGTTCCTCCATACCTATGAGAAGGTCTTCCTCACTAAGATTTATTACACGTTTCCCGAGGCAATTGTTTTTTCTCGGGGGTGCTTCCCCTGAACCCCCGCACAGGGGGATTTCACCCCCTGCACCCCTCAAGGGGGGGCCTAGAAGCCCACCGTCAACCCCCCCAAAATGCCCGACACAATGCAAATGCTACTACTTGTGCAAATAATATAACACATATCTAATCCTCGAGATCTACCTTTTCTATTCCTCTTAGCTCACTTGCATTACATAAAATAGTACATCTAATCAAAAACATTACATAAAAATGATCTCAACTTTACAACAATAGTAAATCTCAACCTTAGCAAATCTCTCCGAATTCCGAACTCCTCTAATATACCTTTGTATCTATATTTATATCTATCGGGCTCTTCAACCATTTACACAAAACCTTACAAAAAACCTAACCCTACTGTCATTAGGTCTTCCTTCTCCGCATGTGTTTTTGCTTCCTTCCAGCTGTCACCTCCTTCTTGGATGTGCATGTGTTGTTCTTCTTGCCAGTTGTCGCTTTCCTCCTGCACACTTTCTTTCCCAGGATTTCTCTTCCAGATGTCATTCTTCTTTGTGCATGTTTTCTTTCCCACTTCGGCCTACTACCAACAGCACTCAACCCCAAGCTGGGTTGCGCCACCCAATATTTCCTATTCTGACACAACTTATAATAGCAGAAGTAACACAAAACAACTGTGCGCACAAGCATACCAAGAAAACAACAATATTGTGCATGTAGTCCATTCCGAACATGTGATTTCTACTATGTGTGCAACCATTCTAGTGTCATACACAAATTCGTTTTTCCTCGTGCACACGGATTGCTTCCTTTCACACACAAGCGAATCCAACCTCTTTTGCGCACAGAGTATTTCCCTGCACACAGGGCCATTCTCACCTTGCCTCAAAGACTTGTGACCATTATTATAAGGTTGAATTAACATGAATAACTAACAACAATTATCATACTTTGCATGTACTATTATAAATACTAAATATCAACACCACACTTACATGTGCAAGCAACATTATATAGAATAATGACAATTACTTATATGCAACATCATACAAGAATTAAACCCATATCAGACATAGATAATTAAGCACACAGTAAATGAGACAAGAACATAAAGTACACTTATCTTTTATGAAAATTCACCAACTCTGCACAAAACTCAAACGTTCCTCCTGGCTATAGACTCGAGTTCTCATATACTTTTAGCATGAGGTCACCCTCGAGCTAGGTCTTAAACTCCACCATGGAAAAAGGGTTCCTAATGCTAGGATAAGTTATGATAATCAACATAATTGTTTAGTCCAAGGTGCCACTATTGAAACTAGCCTACAGTCTCTCATTCACAACATGCCTATCCCACCCTAGGAAGTGTTCCCCTTCTCTTCTCAACAATCCCTCGACTGCCCCACTTCCTTTCCAGGGATTCAACAACATGCTGGACAATAAATATCAAAGCCTTAAATTGGACACTTGTCACCTTCAAACTTAGTTTTAGCCACTTTGTGACTTGTTCCCATCCCTCAGGATCTTAGGATAAATAAATATCCATAATTACACTTTTCAAAAATATTAATAAAATATTTCCTTGAACTTAAGTCCCCCCATTTTCCCTTTTTTCGGTGGAGTTTATCCCCCCATCTCTTTTCGTTTGATCTGTCTGCATGCAACGATGGGATATTATTAATAACTTGAGTGTGATTACATTTTACAAGGATAGGCACAT
>ML804764.1:115230-136082 GCA_009831015.1 Picea engelmannii
GGCTTATTTGGTGTAGAAGTTCCCTTTTTGGGTGGCATGTTGGCCAAGTATCACTTTTGAACCTTGATTTTGAGGTGGTTCTACTAGACAATATTTCTTCTGTTGTATCTCCCAAGTTTCGGCCCTTCTGGGTATGAAACTTTGTTCTATGTAGTTCTATGATATTTCTTCTTTGCAATGCCATAGGTCTGATCAAAATTGGATGTGCCAAGTGGAATTTACGGCAACTTCCCCACAACTTGTCGATTTTTGTCATTTCTAGGAGATCTCACTTGTATAGCGTGCCCCACACAAAATAAGTGATATAAAATTTTGAAACTTGCACCATAAATACTACAGACTTCCCACGATCCAATGAAACCAATCCCACTCAATTTGGATACTCTAGGAAGAAGTTATGATTGTTTTACCTGGAACACCTTCTTGAGACTAGTCAATAGGACTAGTCAGATACCCTATCTTACACAAGGTGTATCTACAAATTTAAGATGACCTGGAAGCTGAACATTTTACCACAGATAACTTACTAATTTCTGTAAATATACTCCAGATTTCAAGGTCTTAAACGTTACAGAAAAGTTTTATAGCGTAAATTTTGCAATGACTCAGTTCAGGATGATTCCAGAACCCTATCTTGTACAGGTTGTATCTCCGAAATTATAAGGCCTCAAGAGCTGAATTTTTAACCCAATGTACCTTGATCTGTCTACCAAATATCCTCCAAGCCGTTTCTTCTAAAACGTTTTAGAAAACAAGTTATAGCGAAAATGCCAAGGTGTCTTAGATGTAGCAGCGAAACCCCAAGAGCTTGAGCTCTGATACCATATGTTAGGAACCAAATATCAAGATAGCATAGAAAAACCTCAGAAAAAGTACTCAACGCCTTGAAAAAAAGATAATTTCAGATAATAAGCCTCTTCAAGGGGGAAACCTCCTTTTACCCCACTTAAATGTTCAAGTGCAAGATGATTCAAAATGAAAGTGTCTCCTTGGTATATATAGGAGACTAGGAGGTATAATTACAACTAATGGCCTAAAGACGACATAAATAAAATAATATTACTAATATAATATGCCCCAATTAAGGGGTAATGAGCCAATATTAGGGCTTAACACTGATAAAATAGAGCCTCACAGTATCCACACTAATCTATCGTGTACAAGCACTTAGCATAATTAAATAGGTTAGATCAACCAGATTAAGCACTAAGCACAACCATATGTATCAGATCTAGCATTCTCATACATCATAAGCACAAAGCAAGTAGATCTATGCAACTACATCATAGTACTTAGCAAAGAAGACATAAACACATTAAGGTAAAGCACAAAGCGAGATAACACATAATTTACGTGGTTCACCCCCCTCCTGGGGCTACGTCCACCAACTCCTCTTCTTTATTACCTTTAGTCAATCTGTTACAGCATAGAGCCTCAAAACCCTGACTCTGCATAGGACAAAAGATCTACACATCTCACTAGATCCTTCTTCCTCGCATTACAACACTAAGCCTTTCACAATCTGTCACAACTACTTGCACTCATCTCTGGAAGTCCCTTACAATCATGCACAAAGCATCCAAAAACCCTACTTGCACTTAGCATACATTTGCATCACTTAGGTATAACACTTAGCCTTTCATTTGTCTCTCCCCTCTTCTTCCTGGCCTAGGAAACTATCTATATACAAAATAAGCCTAAACATGGGTAAACCCATGGGCCGACATCCCTTTCCCATTACATATTCCCAAAAACCCAAAAAGAGGCCCAAAAGGGGGCCGATATCCCGTGATCTTTGCTTTGTCTTGTGCTCCTCCTTTGACAGGTTATTGAAGTCCCAAAATAGGTCAACATGACCAAGAAACTCCCAAAACTTGGTCAATGGCCAACACTTAGCTAAATCAGCAAAATATTTAGAAAAGGGCCAACTCATTATTAATCAAATCTCTTCGCATGCTTGGCTCCCTTAACAACCATCAATATCGTTGTCTCACTCCCATAAAACTGGACAAATTCCTCTCAAACTCTAACACATTCCTACCCCCCCTTCCCCCCCCNCTCCCCCTCTCCCTTTCCCCTCCCTCACAGGACCCCTCCTCCTCCCCTTGCTCATATAGGCCCCCTCTCTTGGAAGGTGACTCCCTCCTTCGAACCACGTGTCCCCCTCCCTTCTCCCTATGCCACCCCCTTAGCCTCCTTTCCTTCCTATTAATATTACGTTGCTTCACTCATACCCTTTGATGTGCTATATTTTTCCCATGGCATCATCTCCATTGCTCTTCCCTGTATGAACTCAAGTCGACTCATGGGTGGTTTTGGTACCTTGTTCCATCAAGTGTATATTGCTTCTTCCTCCATCACACTTATGGATCCTCCTACTTACTTTCAATGCTAATACATTGAAACACTGGGCGCTACACTTGCAACTTGGTTTGTCTTCTTATCCTACTTATCATGTCTTCTTTCTTCAATTAAACAACGTTTTTCAAAACATCCTGATCTTGTGCCTCTCTAATAACATGTGGAGAATATCTAGAGTTCCTTTCTCTTTCCCGACGTGTGTCTCAGAGGAAATTCAAGAGCAGTTTCGCTCACTGCGCATGGATGGCAGACAAGCGGAGGAGTGCACAGACTCTAGGCACTGAGAATTTCAATGGGAAAACCAAGTGTTGCGAGAGGAATTGGTGAATCTGAAGGCTCAACTGCACCAGAAAGAACTGCAACACAATCAGGAACTTGCAATTGCACTTCGAGGAATTAATAGAAATAGAAGGAAAATTGGAGCAGTTGCTCAACAATTGGCAAATCCTTTAAACCATCCTCAGCAACCAGTGAAATCTAATGACTCGGTTGGCTCAAGGATCCCTTCAACCTTCCATTCAGATGCCAACAATGAACACCCTTGGTTCCTCCTGCACAGTGCTAGTTCCAATCTGACCTAATAGAGCTGAAGGAATCAATATTCCAGAGGCTAATCCAGCGGCGCATCCAACAAACCCACAAGAGGACCTAGAGTTTTTTCAAAATCATTAGTCAGGTTTTTCAATGAAATGCAATTTTTTGTTAATTATGCACATTTTTGTAGCCATTTTCACATGGCAAAACAATAGTTCCTTTTGGATTGGCTGCATCAACATCTTTAGTTTTCAAAAAACAATTAGTTTTTTAGGAGATAAGCAGATATTTCAATACTCTACCATATGTATTTTGCGGAAACTATTACTCTTTTTTAATATATAAAACCCCAACCATTCTTGTTAAAAAACACATTGATTGTTTGAGATAAAAGCATAAACCTGATAGATAGAAGTGCCAATGGTTTCAGAGTTTGGATTTTTTTATACTTCTATTTGTTTCCCTTGTGAATATCAGCTTCCCTGGCATCAAAGTCGACGGAGAAATGACTTTAAACGTGTTGTTTTCTTCTTTATCAAATGCTTCACAAACATGACATGAGGTGTAATGTCTCATAAAAACCTTTAATCTTTCTTTCACTCTTTATTGATCCATATAGATATAGAGATGATGATATTCTTTTTCGCTTTATGATATGGCAAAGGGATTTAAACCAAAGTCAAAATCCAAAGAAACTTTATGTTATAAATTAAATATTGATGAGTGACGCATGAGATAAAAGTGCTTGACATATAGTGTTATATGGTGGAAGTCAAAGCTAAACTTTTTTTTTTGGGTAATAAAGATAAGATATATATATTTACTTTTTGGCCTGGAATGGTGAAATATCAAAGTAATGATTCAAAATACATCGTAGAATATTTATGAGACATAGTTATAATAAGAATGTTTGAGGGACAGGTATAAGACCACAAGCTGCAATGTATTTCGTTAATCTGCAAAATAAGACAGTGTGAATTATGCGAGGAATTGCAAAAGGGTCATGCTAGCCAATAATTCAAGTGTCGTAATAATTCACCAAGAAAATTGTGCTAATTTTAATGAGAGTGCACCAAATTTTTATGTAAGTAGTTTGATTTTGGGGGGGGAACCTGGAAATGCTTTGTCGGCTAAGTACTGATGACCAAAATGGTCATCAACATAAGAGAATCGAGAGACTGGAGAAATGTCTCCTCACAGTACACTCCCTCTCTTTGAGAAAATACTATCGTCGTGAACCTCGCCTTGAACTTATCGATGCTACCATATGCAATATGCTTGATATTTAAGAGCCATATAGAAATCACCACTAACTTCCCCTCTGGTCTCAACACTATGTACCAAATATCATTTTGTTGGAACATCAATCATTGATAGTTCATCACACATCTCTTCAATTCAGTTGGTTGGATGGTCGACCTACATTTGGATACATTTGGTTGGGAAATTGAACAACATTCAAAGATAGTCGGGTGGTGGTTCAACCAGCCTAGTAATAAACTATGCGTTGGATGCATAGGAAAACAGGTCAAGCATTCTTGTCGAGCCAACTCAACTGCACGGATTTGGCTTAGTCAACTCTAACCACAGATAGTTACATGTGGACAAGATCTTCCAAATTTTATAGAAGTTGGTTAGATATTCATGAGGCTATAAATAGCAGATCCCTTGGGTCATTATCATCATGCAAAAAGATGATGAAGATCAATATGTGCAATATGCATTGTGATTTTCTGATCATAGTACACTCTGCTTAAGTGTTGTAACAGTGTCTTTAGACACCACCCTCTGTCTTCAAAAAAATTTGTTCTTCTTTGATTATTTACAGTCAAGGATGATTTTAAGGATGGAAATTTATTTTAAAATGTAGAAACCTTGGTGAATCTTACTAATCCTTCATATGTCAACTATAAATGTTTGGCGATATTTTTGTAAAAATATCCAAATTTCTAAGTATTTTATGTAGTTTTTATACAATTTTGGCTATTTTTAAGGTAAAATAATTTTATCCTATAGAATTTGGGTGAATCATTTTTAAAATAGCGAATCTCTTTTTTGGAAAAACCATGGAAAATTAGCCCATGAGAAAAATTTAGCCCCTAAAATCATCCATGTTTACAGTACTGTGTTTTCTATTTCATGTCATGTTCCACCCTATTCCCCAACATGCTATCAGAGTTGATGGTTTAAAACCTCGACTTATTATTGGCAACCTTGCTCAATTAGATTTGTTGTGTGATTAGCTCTATGTCGATGGTTTGTTGATTGGAAACTTTGAAAACAGAAATAGTTTTTATCTAGATATCGAAGATGGCTTTGAAGACTGATCATATTGTTTTGAATGGATCAAATTATGCAGTTTTGGAACCCGATATGGAAACCATATTGAATAACAAAGGAAAATGTAAATATACAAAGATTGTGATTCTAGATCCAACAGGTAATTAGATAAAGTTTGTTGTTGATGGAAAGAAGGATGAGGTTGTAGGGGTCATCACGACCTATATCTTATGGGAGATTTGATTTCACCTCAATGGAATTGACTTCCCTCATCAAGGCTGGAAGAATTTAAATTCATTGTTCGAACGATTTGATGAGAGCCATGTCATGCAGTTTGAGAAATATTTGATCTCTCTCAATCCTCATTCCTTTAATAGAATAGAGGACTATTTGGTGTGTATAAAGAAATCTAGTTGAAATTGAGTGAATGTGGAAATAACTATCAAAAGAAGGATGGAAAACTCATCAAGTTGGTCCTGTTGAACTTGAGAACACCATTTAACATGTTCATTTCAACTTTCCACAACAACTAGCAAGCACACAAAGAAGATAGTAAAAATTACACCTTTGAATCTTTCTGTGGTATTTTAATTATTGATCAACACAAACTGCTTGAAGAAGGAAAGATTTGTGGAAAACACCAAGCCTTCTTGATCAATGTAAAGAATAAGATGGATCTTAGGCATAAAGTATGATTTGATGTTTCTACGTGAAAACCTGCATACCGCAACCAGAAACCTCAGAGACAAACCGATGCACCCCAACATAGTCAAAAGAAGAAGACATGTCAGTGATGTGGAAAGACTGGACATGTGGAGAAAGTATTCTATAATAAGAGAGACAATGTATAGAAAAATGTTAAATTCCTTGAAGGAGACATGTTTGTTGTACGTCAACCCACTGATAATTTCACCTTCCCAGTTGGAACTTCTCAAGCCTTGTTGTCTCATTCATTGCAAAACCAATTGGTAGTCGACTCTTCATGCACTCATCACATGGCTAAGGATGCCTCCTTGTTCACGTGGTTGGATGAAGATAATGTGAGGAAAATGTATGTTGTTGATGATTTTTCTATGGATGTTATTGGTCAAGATGATGTTACCTATCGACATGGGAAGATCGTTAACGTCTATCATGTGCCAAATGCCAGTTCCAATATATTGTTTGTTTCTCAGTTAACATAGACAGGTAAGATTGTGGAATTTTCGCTGGATCGGTTCTATGTTCATGATTTGAAGAAAGGAAAGTCAATTATTTCCAGTGGGATTCTCAACCCAATGAAAATTTTGAACAAATTTTGGGATACAACTCGACTTGAAACTGAACCGAATGCACCTGTTTCTCACACTAATGAGAGGAGTCTAATTTGGAATGAGTGACTCAAACACCTAAATATTTGAAGTCTGTTGGCACTGACAACTTATAACATGGTTGTTGGTTTACCTAAGGTGTTTCCCTTTGAAGGATTTTGTACGAGCTATGTGCTTGGGAAGCATCATCATGCACCATTTGATATTAGCAAATCATGGTGAGCACAAAACCTATTGGAGTTGGTTCACAGTGACATATGTTGCATCAATATACCTTCATTGGAAGTTGCAAGGTATATTTTAAGCTTTATTGACAATTTATCTCGTTTCACATGGGTCTATTTCGTAAAGAACAGGAACCTTGACCTTGAAATATTAAAGGAGTTTCGAGCCTTTGCTAAAAATAAACATGGTTGGCCCATCAAGTTCTTGAGATCAAACAATGGTGGTGAGTATGTAAGCCAACAATTTTAATAATGCTTGGTTTGATATGGTATTGAATAGAAGCGGTCGATTCCTCACACACCTCACCAGAATGGCGTCGCAAAATGCAAGAATTGGACATTATTCGAAACAGATAGATGTCTTTTGTAGGCTAAGATATTCCTCCTCACTTCTGGGTTGAATTAGTGTATTTTGCAAATTATTTTCTCAGTCACATCTCAACTGGGTTTGTTCCTTCCATGACTCCAGTCGAATGATGGTGTGGAAAAAATCCTTCAATCGACCACCTTCATGTTTTTGGATGTGTTTCCTAGGCTCATATTTTTTATGATCGCAGAAAGAAGTTGGATGAAAAGAGTCATTCTTGCATCATGATGGGATACTCTGAAGAGTCGACATCCTATCGAATGTTTGACCCTATAAAATGACAAATCATTATCATATGAAATGTACGGTTTGATGAAAATCCTTATTGTGTTAAGTTTTTTAATTCCTCCTCTGGATTTTTGTAGGATGATCCCTTTGATTTTGTTTCCAACAGTGGTTCTCATGTTCCACATTTTGATCCTTCGACTAGACAATTGAACATTGTTCCTATTTTGACTAGATCGTTGATCTCCGAGTCGACTAGTCCATCATCCTCTCTTTCGACTAAAGACCCTATGATTTCTGATTCACCTGTTACAGTGAATTGCATTTCACTTGTTTCTTGTCTACCTAGATGGGATTCCAAGACAATTGAAGTTGTTGGAGATGATGCCAGGGATGTTTCCTCCGAACGACAAACTCGAATTCAGAAGCAACATGCTAGAATTTCTTTGATGGCTCATGTACTTGAAAATTTTGATCATGTTTCCTACTCAGATGCTGAAGGAAAACTTGAATGGGAACAGGATATTGGTGTATGTGTTCAACACTTCACATGAGTTTTGTGACATGTTTTAACAACTACTCATGGATCCTAACTCTGATGATTATGGTAGAAATTAATGCCCACGAGTTTTTTTCTAATGACAATTGGAGTCCAACAAATGGTATCAGAGTGACAAGTCTTGAGTTTGAAACTCCTCAGGTAAAGCTAGGGGCGTTTGGCATATGTGGCTAATGCTCCCTGTGAGTTTCACAACATGGTTTAAAAAACTCTCGTGGATCCTAACTCTGATGATTATGGAAGATATTAACTCCAGCGTGTTTTGGTCTAACAGAAATCAGAGTCCAACACAATCTACGTAGATAGAAATTGATTATTTTTTGAAGAATCAAACTTGGGACACAGTTTCTTGAATGCAAGGAAAGAACATTGTGGAGTGTTGATGGGTCTACAAACCAAATTTACCTCTGAAGTTGTTTTTGAGTGATGAAAGCATGCCTAGTTGTGAAATTATTTTCTCAACAAGAAGGCATCGACTACACTGAAACATTTTCCCTTGTTGCAAAAATGAACTCTGTTCGACTGATTATTTTCCCTGTTTTGGATGGAAAATCCATTAGATGGATATGAAAATATCCTTTCGTCATGGAGACCTATCTGAAGAAATTTTCATGGAACAACCACCTAGTTTTTTGATAGATTCTAATTTGGTTTGTCGACTCAAGAAGTCACTTTATGGTTTGAAGCAGGCTCCTCGAGCTTAGTATGCTAAGATCGATAATTCTTTCTTCGACATGGTTTCAAATGTTGTGAATATGATCACAGCCTATATGTTATCCATACCAACAAAGACACCTTGATTGTTTTTGTATATGTAGATGACTTACTCATTACTGGTAATAATAATGATATGATCCTTAGATTCAAGAAACAACTTGTTGACTCCTTTGACATGACAGATATTGGTAATCTACATTATTTTTTGGGTCTTCAAGTGTTACCACTATGTGATGTATTTTTCATTTCTCAATCTAAATATGTGATGGATATATTGGCAGGCTTTAACATTGTTGATTACAAGCCTTGTGCTACTCCTTTTTAATTTGGATTAAATCTTACCAAAACTTGTCAAACTCCTATAGTCAATGCTACCCTTTATCGACAATTGGTCGACAGTGTTATTTATCTTACTCATAGTCGACTTGGAATTTTCTTTGTTGTTAGTGTGGTTTCTTCATTTATGTAGGACCCTAAAGAAATCCACTAGAAAACACTCAAATGAATTGTTCATTATCTCAAGGGTACCTCTCATTCTGGTATCAAGTATTGTCGAAGTTCATGTTCACTGATCAACTTCATCGACTTCGAATAGGTTGGCGATAGTGATGATCATAATTCTACCTCTGGATATGTGTTTCACTTCAACACTAGACAGTTGGTGTGGTCAAGAAATAAACAAAATATGCTCTCTTTGTCGACTACAAAAGAATAATATTGTGGCACCATTCAAGCAAGTATTGAAGCAATATGGGTCCTCCAACTTTTGGGAGAACTTTCCCTTCCTATTCATACCTTGACTACAATCCACTGTGATAAACAAAGTGTTATACAAGTTGCTAACAATCTTGTTTTCCATAGTAAGATGAATCATGTTGAGCTCCATACTCACTATCTGAGAGATTCGGTTCACGACAACATTGTCCCTCTTGAATATTTCATAACATATGATCAGGTTATTGATATCTTTACCAAACCTTTAGCTGAAGCCAAAATTTTCAATCTCTGCATGATGCTTGGGATTTAGGAAGATGCAATTATGGGGGGGGTGGCCTAATGAATCAATTTCAACTCTTGAATATCCATAGACATGTGTTTATGGGGGGGGTGCTGCAACATCGAGCATTGATGGTTCATCACATATTTTTTGGATTCAGTCGGTCGACCTAAATCTGGATACAGTCGCACGGGTTATCGACCAACACACTACATCATTCAGTTGAGTATTCTACATGTTTGTCATTCATATAGTCAACCAACATTCAAATACAGTCGGACGGTGGATTGAACATCCTAAAAATAAACTACGAGTTGGATGCATAGGCAATCGGGTCAATCATCCTTATCAATCCGACTCAAAAATGTGGATTTGGAAGAGTTAATTCTAACCACCGACATTTAGATGTAGACAAGATATTCCAGATTCTATGGAAGTTGGTCATATATTGAGGATATAAAAAACAGACCCCTTGGGTCATTATCATCATGCAAAAAAATTTATGCAGATCAATATGTGAAATATGCATTGTGATGTTCTGATCATAGTGCGCTCTGTTAGAAAAATAGGATCCCAAAGAAATAAAATAAAACAAATGCGGAAATAAATCACACAAGATACACAATAAAATAGAAACACAAATATATGTGGTTCACCCAATGTGGTTTACATCCACCAGATAAATTTCCAGGTCCTTCCTTTTTATTATCCAACAAAATGAATGGATACAACCTACATCATGGTCATTGTAACATCCTCTTCTTTTTGTCACAGTCTCCTCTATGAGAATAAAATATTTGATATGACACACAACTGCAATAAAATTCCCTCATAAAAGAGGGTTTCCTTTTAGAGACAAAAACCCTAACATAAATTCTACCATCATATCTTCGACCTTATAATGAACGATCTAGATTGACTACAAAATTACAACATTTTATAAGGCAATTTTTTCCAAAACTTCACTTCAGGGGCACTACCCCGGAATACCCCACCAAGGGGGGAGATCCATTAATTTTCTTCACCCCTTCTTAGAACCCCATGAAAAAAACAGTGGGGGGGGGAGGCCCCCCACACTTTCCTATCAGGAAATGGGATCCAAGAACGGCTGAAACAAACCTCTGAATCAAGAAGATAATCAGACTCCATAACCAACACGATTTGCTTAAGCGTTGTAACAGTGTCTTTAGACACCACCCTCTATCTTCAAAAAAAATTGTGCCTCTTCGATTATCTGCATTACTATGTTTTATCTTTCATATCATGTTCCACCCTATTCCCCAACACATTCCTCATGATAGAGGTGTACTCCTCCACCATAGCATCCCGCAAAACCTACAGATTTGTTGATTCCTCAAAACTAGAAGGATCAACATCAATGATACTAATCACAAGTGCCATGTATTTTTAAAACTTCCTCGAAGGCATGCTCTCCCTGATTGCACTCCTAGGAGCCTCACCAATATCCCTCAATTTCTGCAATAACCACTTGGGTCTCTTGACAGAACTGGAGATGACTTTTGAGATTTCATAGATTTCAAGTTTTCCTTGAAATTAACACCTTTTCTCACAACTTTCTTCCATTGCGTTGGTATGAATATCCTATAATCCTTTGAGGTATCGTTATACCCCAAAAATATACCCTTATGTCATGAAGGCTCCATACTCATCCTCTTCTCCACATGCACATGGATGTAAAATAGAAAACCAAAGATCCTCAAATGTATTATCTTTGGCTTCTCTCCTGAGAATTCCTCCTCAGAGTCTTGTCCCCAAATATCCTGTGAGGACTCATGTTTTACACACATACTTCCATGTTACATGCCTCTTCCCAAAGAAACATAGGTAGATCTTGATCATGTATCATATCCTTGGTAGAATCGATGATGGACTGGACGTTAATTATCTCCACAACCACATTCCGTTGAGGGTTATATGAGGATGTCTCTCTCTTGATCCTTTCCCCCTTGAAGAAATCCTTGAAGGCCTACTCTCCCCCATTATCCAACCGCAAGACCTTGATATTATTCCTTGTTTGGTTCTCCACCTGATCCTTGAACTCCTGAAACTGATTGAAGACCTCATCCTTGGTCTTCATAAAGAAGATCCAGGTTTTCCTAAAAAGGTCATCAATGAAAATCAGATAATATGACGCCCCCTACATTGATGTTATTGACAACATTCCAGTCACGTCTGAATGTATAAGATCCAAGATCCCCTCAGACTTACTTTCAATGCTTGGAAAAGCACCCTTGGTGTTATTTCCAAGTGCACACCCTCTGCACACGCCCTATTGCTCAACACTAAACTTTGGAAGACTTGTGACAATATCCCACAAAATCAACAATTCTCTATAGTGCAAGTGTCACAACCTCCTATTCCGTAGCTCACATAGGTTATCACTATCATTTACCAAGGCCTGGACATGCTTTCCCTGCAACCTATATAAATTTCCATCTCTAACCCCAATGACCATTGTTGTGTCTGGGATATCTCCCTATAGATGTATGAGTACCTTCCCTCTTTGAAAGTAATGGAAAAATCCTTGTCCCTCATAATTGATATTAAGAGAAACTTCTTCTTCAATCCCAGTACATAAATCACATCATGGGCATCAAACAAACCACTTGACTCAATTTGGAATAAGATTGTTCCTTCTCCCTTCACTGCATACTTGGTATCATCACCAAGATCCACATGGATCCTTGAGTCCTTCTCCATAAAACTGCTTAATAGCTCACCTGCTTCTATCATATGACGAGATGCACTAGTTTCCAAGTACCACAAACTCTTGATGGTTCTGTTGGTAGAAAGGAAAGAAACCAATGATAAATCCTTCTCAAACTTCTCTACAAACTCATATAGATGTGTCTCTGTTGATGTTGATGTCTTTTTCTTTCTTCTTTCCTTTTTCTTCTCTAGACACTAAGATGCATAGTGTTCATTCCTATGACATGCAAAGAACTTGATTTTACTCAAGTCCTTCTTCTTCCCCGGGTGTGATGTTCCCCCATCATTTTTACCCTACTTACTGGGAACCTTTCCTTTTCCCTTTCTTGTCTTACTGACTAGGTCCAAATTCTCACCACAACCTCCTTGACTGTTTCCTTTAGACTCCTCCTGAGTCTCTTCCTAGATACAATCATCCCAAAGCCTCTACCAATCTGGTTATTTTTCCCAAGCGTAGACTCCCTTGAAAATTTGTTCCCGTGACTTTGCAAAACCATTCAATGCCACATTTATGATCTCTACATCATCCACTTTCTTCCCAATAGTTGCAAGATGAACACATAGTTGATTGATCCTCATGAAGTATCTGGTAACATTGTCAGATCTAGACATCTACACAAATATGAGTTCATTTCTTAAGACCATCTTCATATTCATGTTATCTCTCTGGAATAATCCTACCATAGCATTAAACATCTCCTTGTCCATGTTCTTCTTAGATAAGTGAGGAATCAGATCATCCTTCATTGCATCCAAGATTACCCACTTGGATTTAATCTCCTTCTTCTCGTGAGTTTCCAAATCGTGCGGATCTATTAGTGGAGGAACTAATTTTTCCACAATTTCCCATAAGTCATATTCCTTCAAAGAAAAAGTAACTCTTTATTTTCAAGATAGGAAGTTGGATGCTACATCCTATCTGTCTTCAACTCTTAGACTTGTTGTTGCCATCTCTTAGACCTAATAATCTGTTGAGAAAATAACCCACTGTTGAAATTTCCTTTGTATGATCCTGTATGCGCATGTCACCACTGCAACCAACATTATGCACCTTTTTCTAATAAAACTTGTGCATGTATGCATCGTTTTCTACTACAACCTGCATACAACTTCGTATGACTGCAAAAAACAAGTTCCACCTCTGTACGATTGTTTTCCTAAAATCCAACCCTTGATTTCCAACTTTTGGTTATAGATCTGCTAAGATCTCCTTGTTGATATGATATATATGTTGATAACTATTTTGTATATGAAATATAGCTTCTTCTCAGAGTGAGAGCGACGATACCATGTTTATTTTCCAATTCCAACACCTAGGTATCTTATTATCTAGTGATATCCTTAATGTAAATCAAATTAGTAACTCACAAAACAAAATACACTTTCTAGAATAATCAACTCAAATAAAGAGTAGAAGCAATACTAGAAAACCAAATCTCATACACAATACACAAATATATTTTACCCATCAACTATGTTTATCATTCAAATAACTTCAAATCTTACAAAGGCACTCTTACTCGAAAAATGGCCCACAAAGAAATACATAAAACTTTAGACAACACTTGCAAACTCTAGAAACCCTTGCTTGGCTATACGATCTTCTACAATCAAGTATCTTAAATGTATGTTCCTTTCCTCATTGAAACCCACATACATACATGCTTCTCTTCACTTAAACCCACATACACACTTGCTTGTCCTCACTATAAAGTGCGCACAACTATGTAGTGTTTTCATGGCTATGAAATCTAATAGAACTCTTTGTTTTTTCCCCTGTTCTATCTTTTCCTTGACCTGTACTGATCTCTAGATGAAAATCCTTCTCCAACTATCCAACATATTCTTGATCAAAAATCCCTCTTTGCTCTATGTGTCAAAAAAACCAACCTTCCTCCTTTACCCTATCCTTTCTTTTATAATCTTGAGATATGCCCTAACCCTAATCTCCAAAGTGATTGATGGTTGAGATTAAATCTCACCTCACTTGAGATCAATGGCTAATATTTAATTCAATATTGCTAATAAATTTAACATTTCATTAAATAAACTCAAATAATTAACAAAAACACTTTACTTTAATAATTCCTTTAATTAAAGTAAAGTAACAAGGTAGAAGGCTTTGGACGAATTCCACATGTCTAGACACTTAGACATGTGTGGAAGTACCTATCCGATGCTACAAATATCAACAAAAATTACTAGTAATGTTTGGAAGGAATTATTCCATCAAGTTGGGACCACCTTAACCATGAGTACTTCTTAAAATCCACAAATATATGGGCATATTGAAGTGGTAAATAAATTCCTTGAAGGGTACTAGATACAAGACCTCGACCCTGAGTTTCATCATGTCATCAATAATGCCATCGAGGGAAAAGTAATGTTCCATTTGGGTAACCCATCCAAACATGTTACAACCATCAAACTTGTTCAGGTCCACCTTAGGAGAATAGTGTCATATGTTAATATCCATTGATATACTTTGTGCGGACCCGGTGATGGTAGTGGTTGGCTAAATATTCCCAAGTTATAAGTTTCTTCTTGGTGTGGCTCAATGTGTTGTGTAGTCTAGTGGTTTTATTCTTGTATGCACTAAGTTTGCATACCTGTCAACTTATCAACCAACATCTTTTGGAAGTTGGTGAACTTCTCATCTAGATTCTTATCCAACTTGTCATCGAGGCTCTTATCCAACTTCTAATCAAACCTATTTATGTCCTCCATAATTTTCTTATGTTGATATTCCATACAATTCAACTTGCTTGTAGTAGAGCGGGTGTTCATGTTGTGTGGAGAAGTATGAGGTGGTTTATAGGTACCCTTCATGGGTGAGCTCACTAAAAAAGGTTACTGGGTCCTGGTGATAAGGGAGTGTCAGGTGCTATATCTCTCTAATATAAGTGTGGGGTCTAATAGCAGTACTCAACCTGATATATTAGAGCACTAACTAAAGAGTCTCAATCGTGACCTTAGACGTACTACTCAACTACCCAGGTACTAGAGAGTGATCTCCCTGAGTGATGTTTTAGGTGTACTATAGCAACAATACGATCAATTGGTTTATCTAAATATGGTTTTAGGTATACCCATGGGACTTCCTATATACCCGAGGGTACATGGAAGTGATATTTCGTATACAAGTATTGTTTTATGCGGTTCTACTTGAAGGGGTAGTAGCAAGGGTTGAAAAGGTTTCCAATAATGTGATTCCACTTGTATTTCTTGCATGTATTCTTCCCCTATTGTAGTTTTACATGTTTAATGACAGATCACTGTGTTATTTAATGACTCCAGAACATGTCTCTAAAAAAACAAAATTATGAGCTTGTTGACCCAAGAAAAATCTTTGAATACCACTAGAAAATAACTTGTGCAAGGTAGGGTTTGAATCCAAAAATGTAAAATGATCACAACTTCTGCTATACTTCTCGTAATGGCTATTATGAGCCAAATTATGAAATCACTTTTTTAACTAAAATTTGTGCACTCTATCAAAAGATATCCAATTTGCGGCCTTCTGGCAAAAAACACCAAAAAAATGTTGAGTTTAAATAAATTATATCTCCACTTTTTAGACTCCATTTTGGATGAATTTTTTTTAATGTTTTCGTCATCTTTTTTTCGTCGAAAATCAACAAAAAGAAAAAAAAAAATCCCACTTTGTGCCTAAAAATTCTCCCACTTCATGCCCATGAAAAAGCTATGATACCATTTTTGTTGTACTTAGTCCAAAAATTCAGAGCATTCACAAACTCGAGAATACAAGAGAAAAGAGAGATAAACCCTAAGAAAGATCTCTTTGATAAGTAAAAATAGAGAGTTGTGTTCACTTGCCTCTTCGAGGTGGAAACTTGTAAGAGAAATGCTTCAAATACAATAAAAATTCTTGAAAAACCATTACATAATCTTTGACTCAATATATAGTTATCCATAGATAATTTTAACTACCTGTGTGTCCCTTAAAATGAGGTTTGACCAACTAATTTGGCCCTTATTAATAAAAATGACCCTTTTTACAATGAGTGACTATTGGTGGGAAACTGGTTGGTATGGAAAGTTGAAAAAGGTGATAGAGTTTAGATTGGACTTGATCCATGGGTGGGAAGTAAATGAAGACATATACTATTCCTACAACTGACCTTAGAGGTAACAAACAAAGGATATTGTATGTTAAGGCAAGTTGGAAATAAACACAGAACAACCATTTGGACATAGGAATGGATGACATGGAGGGAGTTTGGTATTGAGGAAGAGTATGCCATTGAATGTCAAAGATACACATGTTATTTTTAAAGATATCAATGTCGGGATTAGAGAGGAGGATAATCAATTAATATGGTCCCTAAACCCATTAGGGGATTATGTGCCAAAATTAGGTTATAAAGTACTTGTTGAGGAAGGAACAGAGGAAAAACATTTATGGCAGTGTAAAATTTTATGGAAACCGAAAAGTCCAACCATATCTAAATTTTTTATGTGGATGATCTCAAACAACAGGGATCCTACATGGGACATACTTCAAAAAAAAACCTTTGTTGGTCCTAGATCGTGCAGTCTATGTCATAAAGTAGAAGAAACAAATGCACATATCATTATGACTTTCCCTTTTGCAAAGGAATTTTGGAAGGAAGTCGAGAGTATGATAGGGTACCAAAATATTTGGGCATGCGAGGATGTTGAATTGTCCTTTAGGTTATGGTTTTCCAACAAGGATACAAAAAAGATCAAATTTCTTCCACTAAATATTGCATGGGGAGTTTGGTTGGCCAAGAACCTAAAATTGTTTGAAGGAAAATAAACTCTACCATTAAAATGTGTTGTCCAGATTTTAAACATCATGAATGCATTCCCACAACCTCAAGAGAAACAATCAACACATGGTCACTTGAAAGATATAATAGATAAGAACCTCCCATATCAATACTTTGATGGTTCCTCTTAGGGGACCCCTCCTATGGGTGGATTAGGAGAAATTTTGTATTTATCACAAAATCATAGTTTAAAATTCAAAGATGAAATTGGGTCGGAATCAAATAACTTATGTGAATTGATAGACCTCAAACTAGTTATGAAATTTGCTCAATAATTAGGAGTTTCACATATACAAATATATGGTGATTTGTTTCTTTTTATTAAGTGGATGCGCAAGGAAATAACATTGAGAAACTTTACTTTACAATCCCTATTTAATTAAGTACAATCACTACTAACAATTTTCTCACAAACATCTTTTTCACACATCTACAGGGACATGAACATGATAGAGAATGAAATCTCCAAAGCTAGAATAGAGATGGATTAGGGAACTTGGATGGTGTTAGTTTAGCAGGAAAGGAAGACTAGTATTGATTATGGACATGAGTCTTGGATACAATTATGTTTTCTTATATTTATAGTTATTATAAAAACTTGAAAATAAATGTTGGAAGATAAGATTGAGTACATGTATACTTTTGGTATCTTTTGAGACGATGACAAGATACTTTGTTAAAAAAATATTCTTGAGCATTATCTACAGAATAGGAAGAAAAGACATATGAGGTAAAAATCTATGCTAAAGTTTGAAAAATCCATTTTTAATGCATACAACATCTGCTACTTTGTAATATTGTTTTCATTAATAATATCGCACAATTCAACATTTATCTCCTCCCCCCTCCTCTATCCATGCTTCAATGTGTCTGTGTGATCGGGTTTTCGAATTTCAGTTGAATATGGGTTTGTGTGGGGTTGGATGTCTAATTTTGAGTCTATTTTTGGTTTAATAATGTTTGAGTATGTGATAGAGGAGATGGATGAGATTGAATGGACTGAAATAGACGAAATAAATTGTGGTTAGGTTGGGATGGGATAGAGTAGAATGGAAGCAAACAAACTTCATTGGGAATCACGGACACAATTGAGATCGATTCTCTCTTTGAATAACCAATGAGATTCAATTCTAGGTACATATTATTATTATTCCCTCTTAGCTCTTTTCTCAAAATCATGAGGGAACGTAGTCCTTTCATTTCAACAATCTCATTCATTTATATTAATTTCTTGATCATTCTGATTTGGGCATCATCAATAAGCAGAGTGGGTTGTTATTATTTCCTCCGAGCTCTGATTTTTTCTCATTGTTCTCAAACATTGTAAAATCCCTGGTCCTTTCATTTCTATTAATTTCTTCATCCTTGCAATGAGGGAAGGATTTTGAAACATTTGGAGTTGGGCTTCATCCATAAGCATAGTGGGTTGTTATTATTTCCTCTAAAATATTCTATGATTTGCTCCAAAAATCCTAGAAACTATAGTCCTTCCACTTTTACAATCTCATTCATTTATATTAATTTCATCTGGGTTGCAATGAGTATTTAGTTCTATTTTGATCAGGGCTTCGTATGTAACATCAGAATGAATGAAAAGGAAAATTTTGATGGATTTCCATAAAAAAATTCATTGGTTATTAAACTCCACTCTTGTGTATGTATGGCTCATTAAAGTTCAACTTACAATCTATTCATATGTATTCTAGGTTGGGGTTTTTATACACCTCTAACCAAACTAGATCACATCACACTCCAACTCAAATATTATTTTCTCCTACCTCGACTTGCTTATCAATTTAGTTTCTCCATAAGTGTACTTTGGTTTAGCCTAACCCTCCTATATTATTTCAAAGAGGGTTCTCAAGGATTTTCTTCACCCGTAGGTACTTGACATCATGCCTATAATTTGATGTTCAACATCTACATCCTAGAAGTAGCAACATTAAATGAATTGCTACCAGGTGCACTTTTCCATTTGGAATTGTATTTGACAGGTCACTTCAAATTCAATGCATAGAAAGTGACAAGAATAAAAGTAATATAATTATCAATTTGACATTTATATGAATAAATAGCCTATCAAATTACTAATATATTCTTGGTAGAGATTAAGTTTTAGTATGGATCTACATCTCATTTTGACAAAAGGGCCAAGTGTATTGTGTACCTGCTCCACCAAAAATATCCCTAACTCGAGACTAGTACCATGGGTGACAGTGGGAGTTGGGACTTTGTAGTCCCTCTCCCCTATGCCTATTTTTGAATTTCAAGTGAACAACCCATCCAATTTTAGTTTCCCATATCTTATATTATTTATTTCAATGAAACTACACAACACTATTAGCAATTTCTACTTTCTTGGTCACCCTATTCATTGTCCAAAACCAATGATTCTCCTTAAGCAATTTTTGGATCTCTCTTGACTAAAGATTTTCCTTTCATCTTGGTTTTATATTATTCATGGTTCATGGTAGAAAATAAAGGATATTACCATGTTCATGGTTCTTTTCTTGGTGGATTCTAAGCCTAATTTTAGAGGTGTGAAGTTTGTTGGTAGAAAAGAAAGGATATTACCTTGTTCATGGTTCTTTTCTTGGTGGATTCTAAGCCTAATTTTAGAGGTGTGAAGTTTATTGTCTTCTGTAAGTTGTCTCGGTAAGTAATTTTTTAATCTTGTCGGATTGATGAATTTTTCTATGTAAGGATGATAGCATGTATGTATAATTATTTGGAGAATCAATGACAAGTGTCATTCAATCATTACAGGATCCAGAATCATAATCAAATTGTGTATATTCTTTTGTATCTCATTTTCATCTCCTTTTTCACAATTCCACTAATAGAAACAAAATAAGGTAATGCAATTCACTTAACACCATAAAATGGAGGTTTATAATCTAGCTTTTCCTTGAACCTTCGTTTCTAAGAACACTATAGGTGTCACCACTAGTGTTACCCCTGTCTTGTATTCTACATTGAGATCTTATCAATTCTACTTTGATTTGTTGAATCCTATTTTGAGCAATTGTGAATGCTTCTTATAGTACTCCGTACAATAACATATCTTCTATGTTCTTCTTCAAATGCTCAATTTCTTTAGATTTGTAATGTTGATTTTTTCTTATATTTGAGCCCACTATTGAATTATTAGCTACAACAATCCATCAACTTGCTCATTTAGATGTTTTATCTTGTTAGTATTATTGGATTTGTCTTTAAATATCTATTTACCATTTTATTATAGAAATATTGATTACACAAAATCTTTATCATGCACACCATTGTCTACTCCCTAGTTTTCATTTTTTTTTAATATTGAAGGTGATATTTCACTCTTCATATAGATATACCAATGGTTTAAGGGAAACAAAATGCCAACAATTCAATTATCCATGGTAAGTACCCTTGTTGATCTTGGATGTAATTTTGTTAAAAAGAGTAGTGGTAACATGGGGATTTAATGTAAATAACTTGCAACACTCCTTGATTCTTCTTTTATTTTACTTTTCTAGTCCAATACTAAGGGAAGATAATCCCAAAAATACAAATGGATATGCTCTCCCTATATATTTATTTATTCACAAGTCTTTATGAAATTTATAGTTCATTAAATGGTTGCAACTTGATTACGATAGTTTTCAAATAAAAATATGAACCCAAAGAAATTCACCTTTAGCTCCAAAGGGAATGTTACTAATAACCAAAAATTCCAATGTTAACTAAAATATGATTAA
>ML804764.1:181320-192258 GCA_009831015.1 Picea engelmannii
TTTTTTCGATTTTGTTCATACGTTGACCACGTTATAATCTCTCGACTCTTTCAACCTCTTTTCCTGCGTATCGCTCTCAGAACAACTGTGGTTAATGGACTCCCACGTTATGCAAGTATGTCCTCGCTGACACGCATCTGAGATTCGAGGCCGGCCTATACATACTGAAGGGCTTCTTCCATTCTTCTGCCCAAATCCTTTATGTGGATACTGCATTGTAAGGATTTGGGAAGAAGAGAAAAGTTGGAAAAGCATGAGGGATTTCATTTCCAGTTTGAGTTGTATCCGTTTGAATTAGGTTTCGAGCTGTATCGGTTTGAATTAGGTTTCAAAACTTCCAATGAAACGGAGGCTCCTGGGTTCATGGCGAGAATTAGGTTTGTTTTTCTACTTATTCTGTCACTCGGTTTTGGCTATGGGAGTCACGTTCAGTCAAGGCGTGCACAAGAGAATATTAATGATGTCAGCCTGGTGTTTATTATTGGATCTAGTGTGGACGTTTTTACAGGAGAAAAAAGCAGAGCCGCTACTTTTCAACAACCTGTACTGCTGCAGCCTGTTTGTTTCTGCCAGATAAGTTTGCATTAATCATGGTTAGTCGTTTCTGTCTAATCCCCAACACATGTTTACTTATGATCTTACAGTTTATTCGGTTTTTGATTAATCATCATCATATTTATACAGTTTATTCAGTTTTCGTCATCACTTCAGTCTGTAAAAGGAGGGCTGCGCAAACAGTGAGAGACAACTTAGCCTGCGGGGAATTGAATAGAGCTGGTCCGATCTTTCTACATTTGAATATCTTTGTATTATATAATATATATATTTTTTACTGAATTGTTACAAATATTTTGTGTTTTCAAAAGAACGAATGTGTAACTGCAATTTTGTTTTTTATGACATTATGGATAGAAACTATCCTGGTTTGATCGGGATCAATTGATTTCTTAATTTATATAACCCCTGGTAGGTAGTTTAGACAATATTTTTTTCCTCTTGCTATTGTGAATGAGTTTCGCAAATTCCGAGAGGAGTCACTTAAAGGTTTCTTAATTTTGGCCTAGACTTGACTTAGAATCCCTTAGATTTGGACCCTTTCACTGGGACATTGCTATTTAACATGGGATGTTTTCAGCTTATAACTTATATAACAAGAGTTGCATGGCCGCTTAGTCCTTGTCAAGTAAATTTGGAAATGAAGATGATAGTTAACACCTTATAATTATTGATGATGATGATTACTTTGAAACATGAATAAAATGCTAACAAATGAGTAAGTTTCATAATCTTAAAAGAAATAAGCTTCTTAAAAGAATTCTACATAGACTCACAAGAGATGAAAAAAGTCTTATTGGTCCATGATGACACATAATTTATAGATTTGTCATAACTGGTATTAGACAAAATATTTTACCATGATTTTATTTTAATGTAGCTGTCATATAGTTTTGGGATTAACCTGAATTTCCTTCTAGTTAAGCTAAACAAGCCAAATGCAAATCTTATTTAAAAAATAAAAAATAAAAATAAACATTTCACATTTTAATATATATAATATTTACTATCTTAACATATATATCATAAAATATAATATACATTTTAATATATATATATATATATATATAATTAATGTAATTTATATAATATTATAATATATATTTTAATACATAGAAAAAGGTCCATTGCTTGATGTCTTTGATCACAGCGCTCAAATTAATGACATGGTTAATATTTACTAATGTATAAATGACATGATTAATATTTACTAATGTGAATACACTTATTATTGTGTTATTGTGTTGAGAGGGGCATTCTACAGTCCAATATTAGGTTGATATGTGATTCCTTGTGTAAATTCAATGTGGAGCTCACATGTGTCACTTTTAAATAATAATAATAATAATAAAAAGTAAATGAAAATTGTATATGTTTCTCTAACTTAAAATGGTTAAGGAGGTTTCTCTAAAAAGGGTTAAGGAGGAAGGGTTTGCATCTAGATAGATTTAATTCCTCTTGATGTTTAGTAGAATCTGAATTAATGACCTCTTGGACTCTAACAATGGTTCTCTTCCAAAAGATCTTAGTATGACCTGGCCATTGTAAAGTGGTTCTCTTCCAAAAAGATTTATGAGGGTGAGGGTGACGATGGGAGAATAATAGAGAAAACTTATGGTGAGGGTGGGGTTGAGGGGAATAATAAAGAAAACTTATTTTGTAAAGTGGTTCTCTTCCAAACATATTTTAGTATGACTTGGTGACTTTGTTTAGTATGAATTAGCCACTTTGTTACTTAATGTAAAAGTTGTAGTTTAAATGTTTTATTTATTTATTTATTTTTCAATAATTATTATTTGAATTCAACAACTTAATTATAATTATTGATGAAATCACAATTTTATAATGTTTACATGGCCATTTTAAATGTTTAAATTTATTATCTAACATACCTAGAATATGTGAGCTCAATCATTTAAATATGCAATTTTTTTAACTTTAAAGGGATTTTAAACAGAACTCAACCAATTTCGAACAAAAACTTAAGAAATTATTAAGAAAATAAAAAATAAAAAATAGGAAAAAAAAGGGTAAAAAACTGTTATTTTGAACAAAATTCTAAGATTTTTTTTAAAATAACAAGGTCTAAAAAAAATATCAAAAAAGAAGTAAATACTTAGATCATTTAGACTAGGTCAATATCAGTTATACACAAATGAAGTAACTTATGTTTCTAAGTAACTTACGTTTCACGAGCTTGGGAACTAGTAGGGAATGTGCCTAATTGGCTTGAAACTATTTTGGGAACTTGGAAGCTTTTTGGGAGATTCAACATCAAGAAAATGGGAGCTTGGGAACTAGTTTCTGAAATAGAGAGCTTTAAATTAAAATTCTATTAAATTAAAATGTAAATATTTTTATTCCATTATTACAAATACATAATTTATTACAAATATTTTCATTATATTTATTTAAAATGTCACTAAAAAGCAAAAAGACTAAACTACACTAAATATTATTAAGTAAAAAAAATTAATACTACTCTATAGTTGTGGATATGAAAAAGTTTTAATGCATGTGTGTTTTTCTTTAAGACCATACTAAACATGAAAGTAGAATACATCAATACCCTATCCATGGCAAGCATTTGCTCCTATTTGTTGTTGCTATCAACCAACCATATCATTGATTTTTATTGTATTTCCAAATTAGAAGAGTATCACTATTTAACTTTTTCCAATCAGAAGAACAAGAATAATGCTTCAAATTTACAAAGATGTTTGGAGTTTATATATGTAAAGTTAAATTTTGAAAATATGTTAAAATTTTATATATGTATTTTCAATTTTGTTTCTCATTTTCTAATGGAATCTTTATGGATGTTAAACTTTCAATATTGTGTTAAATATATTCAAATAATTATTAGTACAAATTAAATTAGTAATTTAGATATTGTAATTGCTACTTGTTGTAGTAGGAACAACTTTGTTCTAGATTAACGTTCCTGGACCTTCAATTGGATTATTGTAATCTAAAATCTTTTTTCTTTTTTTTTTATATATATTATTGCGGTTCTTAACTTCAATTTTCCTGTAAATTTGGGGAAACTTATATAGGTTTTTCCACTCCCAACTTTACTTTTCCTGCAAATTTGGGAAAACTTCTATGGGTTTCAGACACTCTTATCCAAGTTCCCACAACATAGAAAATTAATGATAATTTTATTTTTTAAAATTTATTTAACAGATTTATTTTTTTTCCATTAAATGAATCACAACTTCTTCAATTTATAATTTTTAAAATATTAAGATTAAAGTAGTCGCAACTTCTTGGAAATGGAGGGATATTCGTCCATTTGTGCCATTACCGAAGGGATTACCCTAAACCCATTTTATCCATTTAGTCTTTATATATCATTATCATGGTAAGTATGTGAAAGTGACACATCATCATTGTAAATATGTGAAAAATAAGAATAATAAAGAATTTAAAAATAATAGTTTGATTATTTGGGAGGTAGGTTTTACACTCTTTTCATTTGAGTTCAATTTTTGATGAGATATTTGGTAATTGCGTGGATAAGGTTAGAAGGGTATGTTTTTTTAGTAGATCTCACATTTACAATGGTTTGATTTTTTTCTTTGTGGAAAAAGTGATTCTGTCCACATAATCATATAGGGTAAAATGTTAAGTGATTGAGTTAGTTTAATTAATTATTATAATTGGTCACAACTTAGTTCGCTATTAAATTAATTGATGTATGAGACTTCGTTATTTATGGAAGAAGAGATCCCTTCCACGTAATTATATTTATTTAGGACATATAAAATTTTCAATTAAGGATTAAAAATAAAGATTAAGAATTAAAGATTTAATAATTTATATTTAATTCTATTTAAATTGTATTAAGGATTAATATTTTGCCTTATCAATTGAGTGTTAGGAGTTATCGTAGAAGAAAAAGAGTTAAAATTAATTAATCCATTAATAATCTAGATTTAGCAATAATTTTAGGGTTAAAGATAGAAAGTTTATTAATAAAAATAACATGTAAATGTTACATTTTATATAATAATAATAAAAAAATGGTGAGACAAACCTAGCAACTAATTTCTCCAAGGTACATTATAACATAGAAAATTCCATGCCGAGGTGTTAAACAAGAGCAAATGTTATCCTCAAGAATAGAAATCAATAATGAAACATCCATTAGAATGGCCAACTCGCAACAGTAAAGGTAGACATGAGAGAATGACAAGAGCATACCCCTTATGTGGAGGAGGATCTCTATCATATGGATTCGTATCATATCCCAATTTTTGACCCATTGTTTGTTCTTGATCTATAGCATTTTCAAATTGACTCCATTATCCATTTACCTAAGGTTGATTGAGCTAGCTTGTACGCATAATATGTCTTGACTTTAGTGAGTGCCTAGTTATTTTGGATATGCGATTACGGAATGGGATCACAACTTTATTATGTATATAGTGCTATGTGATCTCTATATGTTGTTAGCACGTGACTTCAGGTGTCATAGCTTACTTTTTAAGTTGATTAGTGAAATCTATATGTTTACAAGCATTATGTTTTATGTTGAGACACTTATGATTCTTGAGAGGATACTAATGAAATGAGGAAATACTAGTGTTTGTTGTTGATGTAACCGATTCTAAATTGAAGCATGCATGCTTTTGTGTGTTTAGATATATGTAATTTTATGTGGGACTTTTGAATATATATTGTTTCACATACTATGTGGTTAAATGTATGTGATATTGTGTGGAATGTTAAATATATTGAACATGTATGATTTTGTATGTAATTTCATGTGGGGATGGTGGATATATTTTATATGCACATTAATTTATGTGTTTAAATATATGTAATTCTCATGTGGTATGTTGGATATGTTGTTACATTTTACATGCATGTTTTAGTTGTTTAAATGAATATAGTGTGAAAGATGTTGAATTTATTATTCATTCATTTATATACGTTTATGAACTACCATGTAGATTATGTGCCAATAGGGATATGATGATATCAATAGAGGCTAGATTGTATATCTTGTTTTATATATGAGATGTGATGCTATAATATTTTGATCGGAAAGCTATGTCATATAAGATACAAAGAGTTTGTCAAAGAAGCCATTCTTTTATACACAATCAGATATGTGAATATATGATGAAAGTGGTTAGAGGATGATAAGGTCATTCTCATATGAGTAGGGATGGAAAGACCCTGAAGGATGGAGATGATTGCCATTGAATATATCCTCTAATATACTTGAGATCACAAGATTGGGAAAGTAGTTCCATTTCCTCCTAGACAAACGTGGTATATTTTTGAGATTCATTTCACATGATAAGTGGATGTAATGGTCTCCACTCATCTTATACTACATTCAATATAGAATTCTTTCATTATACAATAGAGTTATGGGTGGTTTGGGAATATATCATTAATTAATAGAGTTATGTGTGGTTTGGGAAGGTATATGTCTAGTCAAATCATCTAGGTGATTTTCTTTGGGTATGTAAATCTCATCATTTTGTTGTTGATGCAGTTACTAATATTGTAATGTGATAGGTGTGTGTGTGTGTGTAAATATGAATTTTGTGAGTGTATTTTCTAGGAAAATCTCATGGGATCCCCTCTCTTCCCTAGAACATTAGGATGTAGTGCATTTCAAGTGTCAGCCATAATAATAGACGATAACCCATTGTGACTCAAACCTTAGCTAGACCAAAATTAGAAAACTCACAATGAATTTATCCTTGACATAGTTAATTTGAACTAATTGAGCTCATCCACACACACACTCACACTGATCTAGATTATTTTGAGAATGAAATGAAAGCAGTGATATAAAAATGAAATATACAGAGATATTGCAGTAAACACAGAGATACAATAATGCACAACTTTTATTAATGAGAGAAATGTACAAAAAATGTAAAATTACAGAGTGAATGACTCGCTAGAATGGTGGTAGCTTATCTCTGATAAGAGATGTGATGGCTACGCTCATTCAAAAGAAGATGATGATGCTTACAATGAGGCTCTAGAGGCCTTTTAACATAAAGAAAATCCAAAACCCTAACCACAGAAGATAAAATGTCAAAATATTTGTGGGCCTTGATGGGGGTAGTTGGTATGTCAACTTCCCAAGGGTGTAACTTTTTCATATGATCTCGGTTTTAGGTGCAAGATAGCTTGTTGGAAATTTCTATATGAGGAATACACATTTTTCCATCACACTATGGCTAAATCCTACAGTGTGACTATGATGGGCCAAAAAAATGGTTTTTAGGGCCTCAAAACGACCCCAGAAATTTAGGACCCGAAAAGCTATAGAAAAAATACCAAGGTGGAAACCCTTGTTTTGAGCCCATGGAATAGGTGGGTGGCCACCGATTTTAACCTGGACCATTCTTCCCCCATTAGGAAGAAATGGTCTCCATTACGTAAAGACTCCAGGGAATATTTTGTTGAATATGAACCTTCGTGAGTTTCTTACCTTGCTGAAGAAGTTATCCTGCTTAGCTTGTTGAAGGATGTTATGAACCTGTTGTTGGAGGGGTTGGATTCGTTTAACCAATCTAGTTGCATGATCTCCCTGAGTGTGGGAGGTCTCTGTTAGTGAATATGCAGCATGAAGAACATGAAGGGATTTCTCACAACTTTGTTTGATTGGGCAATGCGGAGGCACCCCCATAGGTGCAGTATGAATATCTTGGTGCTCTTGTACAATTTTTTTTATCTACATCTACTGGATAGAAGGGTCTTGGGCCGAGGCTAAAGTGGTTGCGGTGTCCTTCCCTTCTAACTAGATTGTGAAGAGGATACACGTTGCATTATGATCAATTACTTTGTGGCACTGTTTTGTCACAACAGTAGTCGAAACTACCTCTGGTGTCCTGTAGGGTTGATCCCCTAGAGTAACAATGATTCTACAGTGTCGAGAATCATAAAATCCATGACACCTCCACATATATGGATGGCCTAATAGAACATCACATAATTCCAGTGGGGAAACATCACACAATACCTCATCCTTGAAGGGCTTGATGTCTTATGACAGGCAACACTGTTGGCTGACACAAAGATCTCGTCCCTGGAGAAGCCATGCGATGTTATATGGTTGTGACTGTGGTGTTGTCAATAAATCCATATGCTTGATGAAATCTATTGAGATGGAGCTCTTCTTGCTTCTGCTATCAACAATAAAATGTAGCGAGGTCCCCTTGACCCACATATGTGAATGGAAAATGTGCTCCCCCTCCTCAGGATCCTCTGGTTCTTCTAGTTGGATTTTTGCAGTTGCGACAGTAGAAATGGGTTCTACATAAATTATCTGTCTCCTTTTATTATTGTCTGAATTAGATTCCAATTTGGGGGCTCGATCCTATTTCTTTGAGCTCAACTACCAATGATTGTTTTGAGTGACATTCACTAGTGTTGTTCCAAGGCCTTTTGTGAAAGTTACACCACTTCCCAGTGTATTTCTTCATCTTCTCGTTTCTCTTGTTTTCCCATGGATTGGAATGGTTGTCTTGATGTTGGTTATTATTTGGATAGGGCTACCTTTACCATACTTTGGTTGTTGCGAATTTGCATACCCCAATTCCTGCTTATTCTGGTTCTTAAATTCCTGCTCAATTTTGACAACATATTGATAAGCTTCTCCCAGTGATGAGATCTATAGAAAATCCATTTTGGTTTCGATGTACCTATGTAGAGGCCCAAGGTATTTTAGAATGAGATGTCGCTCAGATTCTTTGATACCCATCTTGGTGTGAAAGGTATGGAAGGTATTTGTGAAATATTACATGGCTTGGGCCCCCTCTTGATGCAGTGTGGTCCATCTCATGTACTGGTCATCATAGTTTCCCACAGGGTAATATTGCTCCTTGACTGCATCCATAGAAAAATTTCAAGTGGGCGGGACCCCAAATATTCCAGAATCCTCTGTGGAATTTTTCTCCTAGTAAGTTTCCCACCAATGTTTGACACGTGGGAGAGTCTTAAACAATGCACATGTGATATTTTCTCTATCCGTAAAATTGTGAACAGAGAAATAACCTTCTAGCAAATTTAACCATTTTTCCAAAGCATCGCATCTATCTGACCTTCAAATACGGGAATATCAAAATTAACATGTACCTTGAATGGGGCAGTTTATCCAAAGAGACTGCTTGATGAAAACATGCATGTTATTGTCGGCAATCATTGAAGGATTTGGGAAAATTTATCCAACATCTCGTTCCTCTGTTGCATGAGGGCTTCTATGAGCAACAACTTGATCAGATTTGTGTTCCCTAGTATCTCTTCTCTTCCATCATGGGAGGCCACTTAGGTTGGAGAGAGACATTGTTCTCGAGAGAATCTAGCTCGAGACCCAACTCTCTATACCCTAACCTTGTCAGGTACATGCATTAAGAAACAAAAATGAGTAGCTTGCTTTGATACCACTGATCTAGATTATTTTGAGAACGAAATGAAAGAGAATATATAACAATGAAATATACATAGATATTTCAATAAACATAGAGATACAATAATGCACAACTTTTATTAATGAGAGAAATGTACAAAAACTATAAAATTACAGAATGAATGACTCGCTAGAATGGTGGTATCTTATCTCTTAGAAGAGATATGATGGCTAAGATCGTTCATAAGAATATGATGATATTTAAAATGAGGCTATAGAGGCCTTTCTAACATAAATAAAATCCAAAACCCTAACCCTAGAATATGAAAAGTCAAAAGGTTTTTGGGCCTCAATGGGTGTAGTTGGTACGTCAACGTCCCAAGGGTGTAACCTTTGCATACGATATTTGTTTTGGGATCATGATATATTGATGGAAAGCTGTGTCCGAGGAATACTCATCTTTCCATCACACTTTGGATAAATCCTATGTGTTACTATGACGGACCCAAAAAACATTGTTTAGGACCTCAAAACGGCCTCAAAAGTTTAGGACCCAAAAAATTGTAGAAAAATTACCAAAGTAGAAACCCCTGTTTTAAACGAGTGGAATATATGGGTGACCACCAATTTCCACCTAAATCACACACACATAAATTAAATTTAAAATTTATTAAGATAATATATATTAACTTACATATCTAATAGTTTAAGTGTGAACACTTTGTAAATGATGTATATATTATATATACATTAACGTACATATATAAGTTAAATTTTGATGTATATATTATATATACATTAACGTACATATATAAGTTAAATTTAAAATTTATAGGGATAATATATATTAACTTACATATCTAGTAGTTTGAGTGTCAGGACTTTGTAGATGATGTATATATAAAGTGTATAAAGTGTATAAAGTGAGTGGGTAATGTTTAGAAGTATATATCATATGTAGTCTATGAATTATGCACATTTCATTAAATTTAGACTCTTTGGTGAGACTTTAAAATTAAATTATGTTTTAAAAGTGTGATTGTTGGTTTTCAATAGTTTGAGTATTAGTTTTTAGTTGTGTTATTATGTATATGATTATCATTTTCAATAGTGTTATTATTGATTTTTAATAGTGTATTGATTTTTAATAGTAAGATTATCATATTTCAAAATTATCATCTCTTTTATAACATTTAATTATTAGTTTTCACATATGTTTTTTAATATTCACACAAATATTATATAATAATGAAATATATTACTTTCTATATTTTCTTTTTCATAAAAGAAAATAACTAAAACAAATTAAATAATTCCATTAAAATATATATATATATATATAAACATGTTTATAAAATGTTTTCGCATTATTATTCCAAGGGACACACATCATATAATATCTATAGAGTTCTCATACAAGCCACATCCCATGTGATAAGAGAAAATCTCATTTTATTTTTTCAAACACAAGCAAGAAAGTTTCATTCATCATCATATACATTTTTCACTTATTGTTAATATATCTTAATTGCCATATGCCCCTTCTCATTTAGTTTTCTTTGTCCTCCTTTTCCTTAGCTCGTAGGTTTCATGCCCACATAAATGATGCCATATTTATCTATTCTAATCGTCCACTCTTTAGATTTTTTGTCCCAACCTACATGTCCTCCATTCGGTTTCCAAGTATCAAACCAAAACCTTATATATCTTAGTTTAATCGATATCTTTGTGGGAATCATCCAATTCCTTTCCTAGTAGCTATATTGGATTATTATCACTTGGTTGTACAATTATCATATGATCATTCTTCAAATATTTTCTTGGATCAAATTCTTCTTTAGGCTTGTACAAGAATGCTCTATTTATATTTCCTATTTCCTCAATAGTAGGGATCATTTGTATCAAGTAACCATCCATGAGATAAGGTATTTACATGGTACCGTTGATGGTATTTGATTCTTGTCTTGTTTTTGTATAGAAAGAAACGTGTGGCCTCATCT
>ML804764.1:193313-205719 GCA_009831015.1 Picea engelmannii
AATAATTGGTGGTGGTTTGTTTAAGGAAGTTTTTGGTACTTATAAATCATGTAGGGTTTCTCTCTTATATTCTTAATACTTTTCATAGGATTCAATTTGTAATAAGGCATCATGTAGTGGATGTACTCAATACTTTTGGACAATCGGTTGTCATTGATGTCAAATAATGTGATGGATGTATTTGGATAAGTCTCCAAAGTGGTATCCTTATGGAATATCTCTAAGTATGGCCCTCAGAAGAATATTGTTTGAATAATTCTACAAGAAACCCATAAATATAGTTATGGAACCTGTATTTTATCATGGAATTAGGTCATGAAGGAGGGATTAAATGAAGGTAACTCACTCATGGATGGATAGTCTTCATCTTGTCATTTATATTGATAGGTGGTACACCACGTGGTTCCTCGTAGTTGAGGAGTTATGGCCTTGTGAAGTTAGAAGCCCCAAAGAATGGTCAAGAAACCCCTAGTTGGTTATACGTCAATTAATGAAAGGGTAAAGTGGTTGCAACAAGAAATTTAAGAATCCCCTAAGAATAAGGAAAGAGGTTACCCCAAAAAAGTATAAATACACCTCAAGGAGTCTCTCATAAGAACATTCATTCACTTATTATGTTGAATATCTTCTAGTGAACAAGTGATCTATTGGAAAGTTTTGCGACGGTGAAATCTGAGGTAGAGAAGAGTAAAGAGTGAAAGAGTTTATGGGTTGCAAAGAAGAGGGAAAATATCTGAGGAAACCATAGTTTAGTTGACCCACATGGGTCATACTACTAGTTTCCCATGAGGCATTCCAGTGGGTTTCTTAGGGATCATCACCCGAGGCCCCACGTGGCAGGATGTCTTGGTCCTGAGAAGCACAAGACAAATTTGGGGGTAATGCTAGTACCAGGTCCCTAAAGTCAAAAGTGAGCTTACGAGTCAGATATATTGTGTATTAGGTCATCTACAGAGGTATTGGTATGCTTATGTATTTTTTGTGATGGTTATACTTTGTTGTGGTATGATACATGACTAAGGTATGTTTGATTTCGAACATGATTGAGGTACATATTGGCTACATGGTTGATTGAGTGATATTCTTGTATCTGATTATGAAATGACTGTTATGGTTCATTATTAGACACATATATTTGAGATGTGGATGTATGGTTGAGGTATACACTTGGTGTATGGTGGCATATTCCTGAGGAACATGCCTTGGTTCTTTGAGGAACTTCATTGATGATATGGTACAGGTCTATAAATGATTGACGCTATGGTACATGTTACTGGTTTTATATGTGATTGATGTTCTAAGTACATGGTACATGATACATGATTGGATACTCGTAATTGGTGTTTTGGTATCTACATTTGGCATATCTTATGGTGCATGCATATTATATTACATATGTTGGTATACAGTTGATGGATTATATGGCATAGATTTTGGTATATCTTGTGTTGATTATTAGGTATGGGTTGATGGTACAGTGACAGTGATAGGTTGATTTGACAGAAACAGTGACAGTGACAGTGGCAGTGATAGTGTCCATGATAGTGATAGTGGTAGTGAAAGTTGGTCTACATTTATATTTCAGGGTGGCAGGATGGGGAAAGGAAAGGGGGTTTTATCCTCCTTCTGATTGTATCCAGAGAACACATGGATTTGGAGCCTCCTTATGGCTGGAGCCAGAGAATTTAGGGAGTTGTAGCTTCGTTTAGGTTGGAGCCTATAAATAGGGTGTCATTATTGGACACACCGACCAAAACTTCCCTCTTACATAAAACACATTAGTTAGCATGCACCATTTACTCATTACTCTTTGTTTTCATTTATAACCAATTATATGTGAGTGTATATCAACAACATATATCGACAATATCTCATCAAAAAATCATCACCACAAGGAACAGAAGGAACACAAGATGTATGTACAATTTTATTTTTATTACGGACTTCAATCCTTGGGGTTTCTTAGTAACAACTGAATAGAGTACAACTCTACAAGAGAATTAGCTCTATATGCAAGACTCATATTACATCCTTGGCACCAAGTGAGATGAGGACACAATCCTCCACAAATATCAATATGTCACAGGTACACGACATGTCAGTAGTGCAGCCCACGTGTGTACGCGCCCTGGCTCACTACAGCCCACGTATGTACACAATCAGTCTGTATTACAACCTGCATATTCCTTCTGAGTTACTTAGGGTTTTCTCTTCAAAATCAACTCAGATCCTCTGCAACCTACAATCATATTCTCTTTTGTCCAAACTGACCCATAGTGAGTCACAACACATCCAAGCTCTCCAATAACTTATTCATGCTTCTCAACCATACAATATGAATGCTACTCAATCATGTATAAGCAACCAGTATACCATAGAAATCATATTAGCACTGAATCATAAGAGTTATTCTCACTCCATCAACCAACACAAATCATATCATAACAACTGTACCAAGAATTCCTTAAGCATTCAACACACAACAAGCAATAATATCCATCAAGACAATAATATAACCATACCAGAATTTCTATGGAAGATCTGAGCCCATAGAGTGCATATATGGAACCTGCTTCAGTCTTCAAGAGCCTGTCCTTAGCTCAACCATCAATCTCCATGATTTCATCCATTATACGCACCCTGTCTTCATACAACCCGCATATGTACATGCCTTGGCTCACTCTAGCCTGCGTACATCTCAGAAACTAGGGTTTCTAAACCTCCGAGACTTTTGTTGTCATGATCTCAGACATTGTCGAAAATTTGTTGGTCCATGAGATCATCCTCACACACTCTCTCTCAGAATAGATCTTCAATTCATGCTCAAGATATACACAAAGATACTCCAAAATGTACTATTCACAAGAGATCGTTGCCTCTTATTTATACTCTTCATCTTCTAGGTCACTTAACCTGTTTTCCTCATTTTAGGGTTAACCACTTTCCATAAATGGAGAGTTCTCCATTACTTTATCATTTAAATATTCCTCCTTGACTTTGTCACCTCACTTTATCATTTAAATAATCTTCTTTTATTTTGTCTCTTCACTTTATTATTTAAATAATCCTTCTTGACTTTGTCACTTTACTTTATCATTTAAATAATAATTTCTTCTTTGCAAGATCTTTGACTTCTTTGACCTTTTGGGGCTTCAAGCCAACATATGGGGGTCCTCCAACTTCGTAAGGCCATAACTCTCAAACCATGAGGAATTATGTGGCATTCCACATACCATTGGAAATGGCATGACAAGTACTATCCATCTAGGATAGTTTCACCAACAACTTCATTGATCTTAATCTCATTATTCCACAATCAACCATGGGTTCTCCAACTATTCTTCTAGGATAACTCATCTGTAAAGTGTCTTCTTGCGAGGACTTTCACCATAAGGGGACCACTTTGGAGTTCATCCATTTGTGCACATTATCAACCATGATAAGACTATAATGATCAATCTAACTATGCATAATATATCAAGGAAATCACATCAATCCATCTTCATCTTTGCATCATGTACCAATGAAAACTCATTGATCCATATTCATCTATGCATTCTCATTAAGGAAAATACATATTACATTTGACATCATTCATCAATCAATCCTTTGGCATCAATCAATCACTTGACATCAATCAATCAAACCATTGGCATTAATGACAACATGATCCAATAGTTGTAGCTTCCTTCTAGTTGTAGCTGGAGAACTAGGAAGTTGGTTCTTCCAATGAATGTATTATTTTGATATATAAGAAAAGAATTTCATGTTTTTCTCTCATTTGGGTTTCCACGTAAATTATGGTGTATTGTGTTTATGTGGATGTCTGCTTTGCTTTGTTTATTTATACCACTCATGATATATTGATAATAAAATGTTGATGATGTTAATTATTAGATAATGTTGTTAAAAGTGATAATAAAATGCTCACATTGATTCACCCCCCCCCCCGCTCACCCCCTCTCAATATTCCAACAATTGGTATCAGAGCAGGTCCTTCAAGAAATAGTTTAACCACTGGAAGGAGGCCATGGAATATGCTAATATTGGAGCACCAGGTTTTGATGGAAAAAACTATACCTTTTTTAATAAAAGGATGCAAATTTTTGAATAGGAACATGGATTTGATGTTTGGTAGTCAATAGTATAGGGATATGTAGCACTAGCCACTCCCCCAACTAACAAAGATGGAAAAAAATGCATCGAAAACAACTCAAAGGATAAAGGAACCATTATGAGAAGTCTGGATGATTTAGTATTTGTCAAAGATATGCATTGCAAGACGGCAAAGGATATTTTGGATAAACTTCAAGATATTTACAAATGAGATACCAACGTCAAGGGAGCTAAGATTCAAACCCTTAGAGATAAGTTTGAAAAACTGAAGATGAAGGAAAATGAAGACATCAAAACCTACTTTCTACAAGTTGATGAAATAGTGAACACTATTAGAGGACTAGGAGAAGAAGTTGATGAGTCAGTGGTCATTCAAAATATTCTAAGATCTCTACCTATGAGATTTGATCCGAAAGATATTAGTCGTGGAAGAAAGAATATATATTGACAATTTGAGCATGGATGAGCTACATGGAGTATTTGCATCTTATGAAATGATGATAGAACAAGAGAACATAGTCATGAAGGAAGAAACATTCAAAGAATCCAAGAAGACGAAGAAGCAAAACTAGCAAAAACCAAAACCAGATTGCAGTTGCAGTAATGATTCAAAGGAATATGAACAAGTGGAAAACTTCGTAAGGAAGTTAAAAAGATGAACCAAAAAATACAAAGGTATGCTTCCATTGAAATGTTTTAATTTTGATGGTATTGGTCATTTTGCTTCTAAATTTACTTATGCTAATAATAAAGGTAGCGATGAAGAAGAAGATCCTAAGAAGAAAAAGAAAAATCAAAAGGGAGATAAGAGAAGGAACAAAAATAATTTCTTCAAGAAATTTTTTTATTCAAAGGAAGACAACTCTTCATCAGATGAGGATGATGATAGTGACAATGGTTTAGAAATAGTACTCTTCATGGTAGTAGAAGATGATTCTGAAGAAGAAGGCAAAGTTGATCTTAGAGAAGAATTAATTAGTGCCTTAGAAGAACTATGGAAAGAAAGAAAGAAAATAAAGTCACTCAAGGAAGAGTTAAATAAGAAAGAAGGATCTCAAAATTCCAACTTAGAAAAAATCAAGCAGATAATCATGAATTTAAAAATCCAGGCAGAAGAAGGCTGAAAGATTGAAGAAACACTCAGAAATCAATTAGAAGATAAGGAGAATATGATTAAAATCTTGGAAGAAGAAATAGTCACCTTAAGAAAAGATCTTCAGAAGAAAGATATGAAGAAAAATAACACCAAAATATTTCATGACATCATTAGTATTCAAAGCCCATACTATGATAGGTACGGGCTAGGATACAACTAGATGAAAACTAAGAAAGTTTCGAGCTCCAAAAAAACAAAACAAGAACAAAGAACCTATGCATAAATAGTCAGAGGCACTCAAGAAGAAAATCAAACAAGAAATGCACCACCTAGAAGATTCAGAAAACAAAACCAACAAACAAGAACATTTCAAGAAGAAGAAGGATTCATAAGAGAAACACCTTTCATAAGATACCCTAAATCCAGGTATCAAGCAATTCTTCTTGGTTTATGCTATTATTGTAAAAAAAATTGGTCACAAAGCTACAAATTGTAGAGCCTCTTCTAAGAACATAATAAAATATGAAGGCTATTCAATCAAAAATTATCCTAGAAAGTCACATGAAGCAAAGAGAAAGAATCATAACAATTTTGTTTCACTAAGTAATGAATTAGAGTGCCACAAGTGCAAAACGTTTGGACACATGGATAAAGATTGTAGATTGATTGTTCCTCCAAGAGAACCAAAGAAATATATCAAACATGAACCACAAAGGATAGGGAAAAGGAAACAAGATAAATTCAAAATTGAATAATGCTCACTTGATATACAAGCACAACACACAAAAAGTGGGTGGTACATTGACTTTGGTTGTTCGAAGCATATGACAGGTGACAAGAACATGTTTCTGACTCTAAAAAAGGAATGAAATGGATAAGTTTCATTGGGAAATGACAACTCAACCAGAATTATAGGTAGAGGTATAATCAATCTTGGAAGCAAATATGCCAAGGAATAAAATGTTCTACTAGTCTAAGATATGAAACACAATCTACTAAGTGTGAGTCAAATGTGTGATCAAGTAAAAAAACTTCTTTTGACTAGAAAAATGTGAGATAAGGAAAGAAGGATCAAGAAAGTTGGTGGCTACAACTATAAGAACTCCAAATAACATGTATGTCTTGAATGAAATTGGAAAGGAAAGATGTTGCTTAGGAAAGGAAAATGAATGTTGGATCTGGCACAGTAGAATGGGTCACATGAATTTTGATAACCTTATCAAAATCAACAGAAAGGAATTAGTGAAAGAAATTCCTGAAATTTCAAAGATAACAAATACTCTATGTGAGCATTGTCTACAAGGAAAACAAACTAGGACCAAGTTCAAATCAAAAGAGTATTCCATGAAAAAACCATTGGAGATTGTACACACTAACCTATACGGACCTACAAGAATGAAGGGATTAAAGGGAGGACACTATTTTATGCTATTAGTAGATGACTACACAAGAATGACCGTATTTTTATTTCTCAGAAATAGGTCAAAGGAATTTGAACACTTCAATATATACAAACAGATTGTTGAAACCAAGATGGATTTGAAAATCAAGTGTTTGAGATCAGAAAATGGAAGAGAGTTTACATCAAAGGAATTTATGGATTTATTTGGTGAACATGGAATAAAAATATAGTTCTCAACAACCATGACACCTCAGAAAAATGGAGTTGTCGAAATAAATAACATAACAATACATGAAATAGCGAGAACCATGTTGAAATATTCCAAGTTGAGTGGAAATACAAACAAAATTCCATATCATGAACAAAGGAATGCTCAAAAGTAATAGTGACAAGACTCCCTATGAATTATGGAAAGGAAGACTAACAAATGTGAATAATTTTAGAGTATTTGGAAGAAAATGTTATATCAAAAGAGAAGATGGAAGGCTAGGAAAATTTGACTCCCGAGTTGATAAGGGCATACTAGTTGGGTACTCAAGAAAAAAAAAAGCATATGAATCCTTCAGTCTAATACTCAACAGAATTGTGGAAAACGTCAATGTAACAATTGACGAGACAAATGTATGGAAGAGAAAATAAGGAAGAAAAGATTTATAAGAGCTAGATAACGAGGAATATCTAAAAGAGGAAGAAGTAGAGGAATAAGCAAAAGAAGAAGAGAAGCTAGAAGCAGAGAAAGAGGAAGATGAGAAACAAAAACCTCCTAAGACACCTAGTCAATGAGTGCAGAAAAATCAACCACCAAAATAGATTATTGGGAATAAAGACGCAAAAGTTGAAACCTTAAGAAGAATATGTTCACCACAACAACAACATTTATCATTTTTATCCACAATTGAACCAAACCGTTTTGAATATGATTCGGATTTTATGAGCAGAACGAAATGAATACAGATTATTAACAGGTGCTTAACACAAAATAACAGAGATACAGTAAAACTAGTTTTCTATTCAATAACGAAATAAGTTGAAACTGTAAAATGCAGCGGAAACAAGCTTGCTGGAATGGTGGCGGCTTATCTCTGAGAAGAGATGTGACAGCAACGCGCATTCGCAAGAAGAAGGTTACAATGAGGCTTTGAAGGCCTTTTTACAATAAGAAAGAATGCCAAAAACCCTAGACATCCAAAAACCTAACCCTAGGAGATGAAACGCCAAAATTCATGTGGGCCCCGTTTGGGTAAGCTAGTACATCAACTTCCCAGGGTCGTAACTTTTGCATACGATCTCCGTTTTAGGCGTGTGATAGCCCATTGGAAAGGTATCATAGAGGAGATTCATTTTGGGGGTTCAATCACGCCTTCAGATATCATTGACGATCTCTATACCGAAAAACCTTCATTTAGGCCCTCAAACTAGCCTCGGAAGTAAAAACTGCTAAAAATAGTAAATTGCCAAAAATGTCAGAAAATTGTTTTGAGCCAGTTGGAAAAGGTGGGTGGACACCGATATCCATATGGATAAATCCTCCCTCCTTATGAAGCAATGGTCTCCATTGCATTGAGTTTCCCCATTAGATGAGGAAATTTCTGCTGAATTTGGCCCCAGGTGAGCCACTTGCCTTGGTGCAGGAGCTGCCCTGCTTTGACGACTCGATAAAGATGGATCTTTTGTTGTCGAGTGCCCTTGATCTGTCTGTCCACAATATAATCATTGGATGCCTGTTGTATGCAATCGGGGTTGAACTCTGTTGGTTTCAGTTGTTCTGCTACTTCTGAGGTGTCCAATAATGGTGGGAAATAAGGGCGAAGGAGATCCACGTTGAACACTAGGTGCAAGCCAAGGAAAGGAGGAATGTTGAGATCAAAAGAATTATCCCCCATGACCTTGGTGATAGTGTATGATCCATAACGGAGTGGGCGAAGCTTTCGATGGGGTCCTGTAAGGCGTTCTTTCTGCAAGTGCAACCAAACTTTGTCGCCCACTTGAAACTTATGTGGCACCCGATGTTGATCATGTCATTGTTTGTACTTGTCATTGGACTTCTGTAGGATATCCTGAACCTGTTGGCGGATGTGTTGGATCCTCTCAATGAACCGGGTGGCTTTGTCAGCTTTAGTTGGAGCAGGATATGAGTCAGTCGAGGTGACCGCAAGGGGAAGTGAAACATCTATGGGACCCAATGGTTGAAATCCCAACCCCACTTGAAAGGGGTTGTGGTGGTTGAGATATGCAAGGCTCGGTTGTAGCTATGCTGGACATAAGGAAGGCTCTCATCCCATGTGCAAGGTTTCTTTGAATTATACATGTGAAGGGTATGCACAATCATTCAATTTACAACCTCAGTTTGGCCATCTGTCTAGGGGTGAAAGGTCGTGGATTTGGTGAGCTTGGAGTCCAATAGTGACCAGAGGCTCGACCAGAATGTGCTGAGAAATCGACTATCCCGATTTGAGACAAAGGTTTGTGGGATTCCAAAATGTACCTAGACTCATTCAAAGAAGAGCTTGGCAGTGGCCTCTACTGTGATGCTCTTCTTACAGGAAACCATAATCGCCATCTTAGAAAAGCGATCAACAACCACAAAAACACAGTCATTTCCCTGCTTGGTGGATGGGAGGCCCGACATGTAGTCCATTGAGATGGATTCCCATGGCTTTTCAGGAGTAGGAAGAGGGGTGTACAAGCCCTGTTTCTTAGTTGTCGGTTTTTCAATAGCACAGGCAGTGCAGGACCTGATATGCTTTTCGACCTCCTGTCGAAGTTTCGGCCAGTAGAAATGTTTCTGTAGCATCGCCACTGTCTTTTCGACGCCGAAGTGTCCTGCCACCCGACTATAGTGGGCTTCCCAGATCAGCTTCGCTCTCTCACTTGATGGAACATAGATATGGCCCAAACGACACAACAACCCATCCTGAAGATGGAAATTATCGACAACTGCATTTGCACCCAACATTTGGTAGGTGGTGGCGAAGTCAAGGTCTGTCTCATAGAGTTGGGGTCATCCAGATGTCTCATGACTGCAAGAGTCTAGCACCGTGGTGAGTGCCGCGACTGGAGGTCTACTGAGGCAATCAGTGACGCGATTGGTGCTTCCTATTTTATACTTGATGTTGAGGTGGAATTGCTGCAAGTATGTGGACCACTTTTGATGGCGGTCATTTTGCAGTTTTCCCTGTGTCTGCATGAACTGCAGTGGCTTATGATCAATGTGGATGACTATCTCCTTCCCAAGAATGTAATGTATCCACTGGTGGCATGCTTGCACAATGGAGTACATTTCTTTGTCGTAAGTAGGGTACTTACGGACAGTATCTGACAGCGTCTCACTATGATAGACCACGCGGTGGCTGTACTGAGTGGGAACCGTGCCTATAGCATATTCTGAAGCATCTGTCTGGATTTCAAAGGGATGTTGCAGGTCTGGTAATGAAAGTACTAGGGCTGAGCATAAGCACTGCTTCAAATCATCGAATGCTTGTTGTTGGGACTGGCCCCACACAAATTTTTCCTTACCACCACCCCTGTTTATTTGGATGAGGGCCCATGCAATATGGGAGAAACCCAACACGAACCTGCGGTAGAAATTAGCAAGTCCCAAGAAGCTCCGAAGCTCAGTGAGTGTTGTTGGGGCTGGCCAGTCACGGATGACTTGGATCTTGGCTGGATCCACATGTACACCATGTTGATCAATGATGTAGCCCAGGTAATGGACCATGTCCATGACAAAGGAGAATTTTTCCAGGTTGGCGTATAGCTTGTGCTACTGCAAGGTGTGCAGAACCTGTTGAATATGCTGCAAGTGTTCAACCCAAGTCTTGTTGTAAATTAGAATGTCATCCAGATACACCATGACAAAAGTATTGGTGAATGGTCACAGGATATTGTCCATCATCCTCATGAAAGTGTCTAGAGCATTTGTCAAACCAAAGGGCATGACCAACCATTCAAAAATTCCTTCCTTTGACTTGAAGGCAGTCTTCCATACATCTGTCTATTCTATCGGGACCTGGTGGTAGCCAGACTTCAGATCAATCTTACTGAAGTATTTGGCCCCTGTGAGTTGATCAAGGAGGTCATCAATTCAGTGAATCAGGTATTAATTTCTGACAGTGATTTTATTTAGAGCCCAGTAATCAATACAGAGTCGCCAGGTTCCATCTTTCTTCTGTACTAGCACGATTAGGCTCCCGCAAGGTGATGATCTAGGGAAGATGTGCCCCTTGTGGAGAAGTTCTTGGATCTGTCTCTTGATCTCCTCATTCTCTAACAAAGAGCGACGATAGACTAGCCCATTGGGCAATGGTGCGTCGGGGGTCAGATCGATGGGGTTCTTGACTTGGTAGTGCAGAGTTACCCTAGTAGGTGAGGAGAAGATATCTGAGTATTCTTCCATGACCTTATCTACTTGCTTCTACTGTGTGGAGAGGTCGACCGCAGAGACCCTGGATGTGGCTGCGATCTTTCTCTTATTATGAGAGTGAATCATGAAGAAGAAAAACTTCCCCGTCTAAGAGATTACCTTCCTGCATTTCTTAGAAGAGATCAAGGAAATAACACTAGGTGGGACAGCCTCGGGTATCTTATACATTTTCCTGTTCAAAGTAATAATAACACTACGAGGCCTAGAATCATATATAGCATGACATTTCCATAATTAAGGTTGGCCAAAAAGAACATCACAAACTTCGAGAGGAGAAACGTCACACAATACCTTGTCTTTGAAGGGCTTGATGTTGTATGGTAGTCGACACTATTGACTGACGCGAAGATCGCTTCCTTGGTGGAGCCATCCAATGGTGTAGGGTTGTGGGTGCGGTGTTGTTGGAAAGGCTAGCCGCTTGACGACCTCTGCTGAGATGAGGTTCTTCTGGATACCGTTGTCAATGATGAAGTGCAGCGGGGTGCCTTTTACCCACATCTGTGAATGGAAGAGGTGCTCTCCCTCTTCTGGATCGTCTGGTTCACCAGGATGAATCTTGGTGGTAGCAACAGTGGCACTGGGTTTCGTGTCTATGATTCATCTTCCCCTTTCTGGTTCTGTCTTAGAGTCAGAATCTACATCTAATTTAGAGGCTTTCACTTCGGCCACTAGCAACTGCTTTGAGTGACAGTCAACAGTGTTATGCCAAGGGCTCTTATGGAAGTCGCACCACTTCCCGGTATCTTTCTTTGTCTTTCTGGTTTCCTTCTTTTCTTGTGGCTTGTACTGGTTGTCTTGATACTGTCCATCTTTTCTCTGTCCTTTGTTCGGTGGGTTAGGGCCTCCCTTTCCTAGCTTTTGTTGTGAGGGGTTCCCAGGCCCAAATTGTTGCATCTTTTGTTTGAGCTTCTGCTCGATTTTGACGACATATCGGTAGGTCGTGCCCAAGGATGAGATGTCTAGAAACTCCATTTTGGTCTGGATGTATCTCTGCAGAGCACTGCGATACTTGAGCACCATATTTCGCTCCGAATCTTTGATACCCAACTTGGTGTGCAAGGTATGGAAGATATTTGTGAAATCTGGCACTGCTTGGTCTCTATCTTGCCGTAGTGTGGTCCATTTGGTATACAAGTCGTTATAACTTCCGATAGGGTAGTATTGTTCCTTAATAGCATCCCTGAAGGATTCCCAGGTGGCCGTGACTGAAAATAATTAGGTTTCCTCTGTTTCCTTTTGCTCACAGAAAGTTTCCCACCAATCTTTGACATGGGGAACGACTTTGAGGAGCACAAAAGTAATCTTTTCTCTATTCGAAAATTTATGAACAGAAAAATACCCTTCTAGTAGATTCAACCACTTGTCTACA
>ML804764.1:215292-241304 GCA_009831015.1 Picea engelmannii
TATATATATGAAGTTTCTAATGATGGTTGTTGTGTCGGGAATGAGATAATTATTGCATGGTTGCAAGTGTTGTTAATAATGTTGTTGCATATAGAAGGAAGCAACAAATTTTTTTGAGTGTGGATTATAAGGCTTATAACAAAGGCTTGGGAGATTATATTGTTATGAACTATCTAGGTAGCATTAAATTTATTTAATGGCAGCTATGTAGGTATGGGTTTCATGTAATTTTATTTCATAATTACTAAAGGAAATTTTGGTAAGAATTTCCTCAGCCATAGTTTATTTGATAACATTATTGTATTATTTAAATGAATTAATGAGAATAAGATACCACTAGGTGTAGTAAAGTCTGGAGGCCTATAATAATTACAAAAATTATTTATATTTTGAATGCATTCATGTGGCATAGTAACATGTCATGAAATTTCTAGTATGTGTTAATAACCAAAGTAATAAAAGTGTATGACCCTTTTATTCATGTCGACAAAGCTAGAATTTCCATTACCAATGGTGAGATACATGAATTAGATATAGATCATTTTGAAGTCAATACAAGAGTGCATTGAAAAGTAGGCATGAATAAATTATGAAAGTGTGTAAGTGGTAGAGTTTCACTTATGCATGATATAATTGTTATGCTTGAATGCATTTGTGGAATGTGCTTTTTTTAATACATGCATATATGTTATTAAACGGAAATGAGTATGCTATCAGATGAAATTTCACAGTTCTTACTAACTCATAGATTTGAGAACATTCCACGGGTTGTTAGGCCTTACAACAAGAAAGTTGAAAGTCAAGTAGTCACTTGAGCATTGACTAGAGGAAATTTATGTTCAGAAAGTATAATTGTTGAAAATAATGATGTTGCAAGAATGAAAAGCCTAATGGTTGAAAATTCATATGCAGGGAATGATAATTTCATTCTATATAATAATTTCTCAATATTTGTGATTGAATTTTTAAGTATAGACAATTCTAAGATCACTTTGTTAGATTTTTTTCATATGGCAATGAAAATATATTGTACACGAAACACTAATTATTTGTTGGATAAATGAAAGATGGAAGAATTGTATAAAATGTGGCCTCAAGTATGGTGCTACAGAGATCCATCATAAAGATTCATGCCTACTATGCAAAAACCAAGAAAAATATGAGATAGAATTTCATATTTTGGAAAAAGTTAAATTTCCTTGTGAAATAAATTTGAATTTTCAAAATGAGGTTTTTATAATTTTTCTCATAATGACTGTATGTGTGTGATACAGAGGACATAATATGTATTAAATTTGGAAGGCTTGGAAAGAACAACTATTGTTGGTGACACTAAATCCCTATAAATGTAGAATCTTGGTGGGGTTATAGTAATGAGTTGGTTCTCTCCTTAGGTGTGAAATCCATGGCAAGATGGATCGTTGAGGGATTGTGTAGCAATGATGAGATACATGAGCCTAGAAGGGTGAGTGAAACAAGGAATAGGAAACTCAAGGATGCTTATTCCATGATAGCTATAATCATGGGGTTGTTTCAAATGGAACAATGAGATGAATTATTTCCTGAAGAAACACTATGGAAGAGAGAAAATGACTTCGAGTGTCAGAATGAATACATGAATTGGTGCTTGAAAAGACGATCACCAAGAGGATAAGAAGCTTCAATAGAAAATGCTTGTATATTTTTGAATACTTTTAAATTGTAGATTGTGTATATACTGTATTGAGGACAATGCATAAATAAGGAGGAGGGGAATGTAATACCCCTAGGCCAAACCTCAATTGTACATATGTTGTATAGGCTTGTGAGATAGGATATTATAGGATAGAGTACCTATGTGTCTATTAGGCTGGAGATCTTGGAATGGCTAAAAGTATAGTGTGCCTATTATTGTAATATGTAATCACACATAAATTTTAATGAAAACACATCACTGATGTAGACCAACCATATAAAAGAGTATGGAGGCATAAATTCCTCTAGATAGGGAAAGGGGGATAAAACTTAAGGATAAGGGTCTAAGATGGGGAGCTTAAGCTGAAAGGAATATTATAATAATATTCCTTGAAGTATAAAGTATGAAAATGAATATATCCTAAGTTTATAAAGTGGGGGACAAGATATTTCCTTGAGTGCCATGTGTCATATAAGGCACATGCATATAGAAGAGATAGAGTCAGTGTATTTGGGGGGGGGAATCATCATTTCATTCATCCACATAATTGTTACCCATACCTTAATTTTATGATATTTGTTCTTGTACCTCTCCCCCAGTGAGGTTGGAATCTTGATTGAAGAAGCATATTGTTAGGCATATGAGTAGCTTCTATAGGGGAGAAACTACTCAAGATTTGTTTCCTAGTGCATTGGGAAATAGATACAGGGCTCTGAGACTTCCTCTCTATCATGTTGTTGAATCCCCAAAAGGGAAGTGGGGCATTCGAGGGACTGTTGAGCAGAGAAGGAGCACACATCCTGGGGTGGAACATGCACGTGGAAAATGAGAGACTGTAGGCTAGTTGCAACAGTTGGGAACCTTGGACTGAACACTTTTTGTTGTGTATTAGACCTTAGAATGGATTAGGATTCCCTTTCACCCTAGTAGAGTTTATCCCTAGCTCGAGGGTGACCCATTGCTGAGAGTTATGAGCAGTGCGGTCTAAAGTCGGGAGGAACATGGAAGGTATGCATGTGGTTGGTGTTCTTTTAAATCAAAGATGAGTGTCTTTAATGTGCTTATTTTTTTTACTTTGTGTATAATTAAGTGTATTTTTCTATGGAGTTTATGTTATAATTGTGTTTATAAATTATTATTGTTATTCCACTTAACTCTATTCATACGTAGAACATAGTAGTAAAATTAATGGTATAAGAATTATGAATTTGGATGTGGCATTCCCCAACATGGAGCTGGTGATGTTAAAAAGAGAGATTTTAACATGGCGTGGCTCAATCGGGGTGGATGGGGATGTTACATGGAGCTTCCTTCAGGTTGGAGCCTAAGAATCAAGGGGGTTGTAGCCTCCTTCTAGTCGGAGCCAGAGAAATTAGGGAGTTGTAGCTTCCTTTAGGTTGGATCCTGTAAATAGGGGGTCGTAGCCTCATTCGAGTTATAGATGGAGAATTGGTAAGTTGGTGCTTCCAATCAATGTATTCTTTTGATATATAAGAAAAGCATTCCATGGTTTTCTTCAATTTGGGTTTCCACGTAAATTTTGGTGTACTGCATTCATGTGGATGTCTATTATGCTATGTTGATTTATACTTCTCATGATATATTGAATATATATTGTTGATGATGTCAATGATTACATATTGTGGTTAAAAGTGATAATAAAGTGCTTATATTGATTCACCCCCCCTCTTAGTATTCCAACAAAGACTCCATTTTTGGTATAATGAATGCCCAAATTCATTAACTAATGGGTCCTCTAACATGTCTAGGCATAAATCTGAGGATACAATGAATTTTGAACTTGTATGTAGGAAAGTGAGGCCAAAGTGGCTTAAGCCTTTAGTCTGATGCCTATGTGTAACCATGTGAGTTAGATGAACTGAGAAAGTATAGGCAATTCCAATTGCCTTTTCCTTCTTTCCCAGCCTTGGTATGGAAGTCTTCATCTTTTCATGCAGAAGGTTTATGAATTTTATAGGTTTTTTTTTTTATTCCAATCTATGGTAATAACAAGTTGAGTGATAAATTGCAATGTATTCATTGTGAATTTTTTTAACTTAGTGCCAATATTTTATCATTGTCGGGTCAATGGAACCTCTAAGTTTATAGAAAATTTCATAGTACTCATCACACTTTGCAAAGTACACATTACTTTTAACTGGAACATCTAAAAAATGCATTCTTCATATATTTCTTAAGTTGCACTATGACACTGGAGAAATTTTAGGATTGGAAAGGTACTCGTTACACTTTTGAAGAATTGTTTTCTATGTGTAATTTATAGGAAATAATCTAAGGAGAATCTTTGTTCCATCTTAACTCACTAAACGAGTTTGGTATATATATATATATATATATATATATCCTTTTGAGGGATAACTATTTCTCTAAAATTATTAGAGCATGGTTTTTCTCACCCATAATTTCCATTTACTTCCCTTGTGTGATGATTTAGAAATTTCCTCTTGTAACTAAAGAAGGTGGTTCTTGGTATGCGGAAATATTTATACCATAATTTTGACAAACCTTATTTCCATCGAATTTCATGTTGATAAAGATCCGTTTCTTTTTGTTTTCACCCCTATTTCTAACTCCATTTAATTCCAATTAGTAGAGCACAGAGTCCCTTATTTAATTCTCAACCTTCTATTTAATCATGTGCCTCTTATTAGTTAGTGATCCCTTGGGTGTTTTATAAATAAATTCATTTTAACAACAACTTTTATTTCTTAATAATTTGATGAAACAATATTCTTGTTCGTCTTCATTGGATATTGTTTTTATTACAAACTCACGAGATAAATTATCCCTTGAGTATTTGTGGTGATTATATGTTTTTGTTTTCATTTCTTAGACGTAATATAAGTTTTGGTATACTAAAACCATTGAAATGATCTTCTACTACAGTCGACATATACATCTCTACCTTTGGTGAAATTTTCCTCAATTTGACATATAATGTGGCACCACTAAGGTGCACCAATTGGTGAGTATACCACCTTCTCAAAGAACCCTCTGATAATTGAAGAAATTGAAAGGTTGTGTGAAGAATTTATAGATTCAATACCTAGATGAGGACCATCTAAACTTCTTAGTTGTACTAGTTCTCCTTCAAGACCATTTATGGTAGTTTCCTAAAAAACATACGTATTCTTATTATCTATAAATTGTCATGGATATTCCACTAAAATGGTTCATCACAACATATCTTAAGAGTTTCTACAAAATATTTCTATTATGTGGTGTTTACTTAATATTATAACTTAATATGACTAATGCAACATTGAAATTACTAAAATAAATTGAAAATACAATTAAAATATCTAAAAGATAAAATCCACAATATCCACACATTGAACATAATATATAAAATAGGAAAACCCAACTAGAAGGTGAGGACCATGCTCTGCTTTTTTCATCTCAAGTATGGAATGCAAATACAAATAAATATGAACTCACTATGTAGTTCCCATAGACATTGTGGATTGTATGGATGCAACAAGATATTCTACTTCATATATTATACTCATAGTATCCCACTCCTTTTCTTTGCTCAAGTATGGAATAGTAAATAGATACAACAAGAATGGAACTCGATCCTTTCTTAGCAACCCAATTTTTAATATGTCCTTATAGTTTTATAGGGTTAGAGGTGGGTTTTTTCATGTCCTTTTAGTTTTACATTCATCCTCACCACATTGCCACTTTTTTCCATCAACTTCGTGCACATGCCCTTGAGAAGTCCAGTGCCACACATAGTGATAACATAACAATTCTTATTATTCTTCAAAAACAAATAATTGATTCTATGGATGTTGAGTGCAACACACTCTACTCATTATTCCTATATCAGTGTGTGAACTCTCTCTCTCCTTTACCTACAACAACCATGACACCAGGAACTCATTCTAAGTTGGGTTAATGGAAGATGATACAGTTCACCAAAATCATAGTCTTATGGAGATTGAAACCCAAGTTCCTTTCATTTAGGAGAGGGATAAGAAGTAGAAGGCATTGCTCAATTATGATTGAGTAGAATGTTCTTTTGAGTTGTTTGTATGTTGTCTCAATATGTTAAACATGTCACTAGTAGATATATGTGGAACTCTTTTTTGGAGAAGGTGTTATTGATTATGGTTATTACTATAGAAATTTGTATAGTTCTAGTACAATATCTTCACTCTTCTAACTGCAATCGCTACTAGCTTCGATGTAGCCATCTTTTGAATAAATACAAATTTCTATTTTGGTTAAAAAAAATCTTGTACAATGGTTCCATATCATATATACCTTTTAGAAGATGAATTATGGCCATAATCGATCTAAAAAGTACTTGTGATTCACTCATAATTATAATTATTTATAAAAATGTAGTTGTTTTCATCATTTTAAACAATTTTTTTCCTTCAAGTCATCTAGAAGAGTTGTGTTTCTACAATCATAAATGACATTAAATTGTTTCCAAAGCCAATTAATTTCTATTCAATTTATTGTTTCAATTCAATAAGAAACAAACAACATTCACATATCATACATTTTTTTGGTTAAAAAAGGATGTTTATATTAATTGAATAGGTTTGTGGTCCAAAATATATAATTATATGTTTTTTTCATCTATTTTGGAACTTTTTGGGTGGAAAAACTTGATTTATTATCCTTTCATAACTCATTTTAAGGTTGGGCCCTACTTTGGTAAAGCATGTATAAGGCATCAAATTCCCTTTTAGGGGTGAACAATTTGTGAATGAAATTTTGTCCTCTTGAAACCAATATATTGATAGAGAGATTTCCAATGGTGTGAATATCACCTCAATTAAATTTTGTATGAGGAAGTTATGCTTCCCATAACTTGACCTATCCTATCAACCACCATGATACCAAGTGGATGTCATATCAACATTCATTACTCACACATGTAGACGTAGTCATGTGTGGTATTTCAATAATAATATAGAGGGTCCAAAACCATAACACCAATCCAGGGTGGAGGCATGCAAGAACCCTAACCCTAACCCTAAACAACTATTAGGACATTGTCAAATACTAGGCCACTAGGATAGGAAGGGGTTCCATTCTTATTTCATTGTTTATTGTTCCACAATTGAGAAAATAATTTGGAAGTGGGATATTGAAATAGAATAGATGAAGTATAATATATTGTAGTAGGAATACATGCCACATTCTCAATGGGAAATCCGTAGTGAGTGCACTTTATTTTTATTTTCATTTCACAAGTGAAAAGAAAAGAGTAAGACATATGTCTCACCTTAGATAAATTTTTCACGTATTAGGTTTTCCCATGTGTTGACGGGAAACAATGACATGTTCAATCAGTTGAGGGAAAATGCCCGATGGCAGGTCCCAATTAGACCCACTCTCATTTAGAGTAGTGTCTTCGACCATATTTTGGCCTGGTTACCAACTAACTAAAATACTAACTAGACTATGAACCTAAAATATGAATCTAAGAACCAAGGTTCTCAGCTGAATTAAAAAATAAGATAAAATAAGTAAACCCAACTAACTAACATTTTAACTAAGAATTATGAATATTATTCTAAGATGCAGTTTATAAACTAATACTATTTAAATTAACCTATGCTAATCAAGAGAAAACTAACATAATAAATGAATACAATGAATAATGTGCATAACTTGAGTAGAATAAATTTGTGACACAAGCGATACATGAATTTGATAGCATAATCTATTAGAATCAAAAGATTGATAAACTTAACAACATCATATTACTATTGTAGTCATATTTGAAAAACTATGAAAACTGCAAACTACAAACTACAAACATTAATATAGAAATAATTCATCAACTAACATTTGCAGACTACACAGAAAGATGCATAAACAAAATAATCTCATTCACACAAATCAATACCATAATCTTTAAATTCGAATGTCTCTTGGATTCAAATTAACTTGCAGCAAAATATATTGCCTTTCTAGCTTCCAAAGCCAAAATCCCCTTCAAATGGGAAGATCTCCCTTTATATAGTGAGGGGAAAATATTTACTATCATTTTTATTGGTAATCACGGAAATTTGAGTCATTTCACAAAAAAGACTCCTCATTTTCCAGAAAATATTACAATATCATAAGAAAACAAGATCTAGAGAGAAATGGGGAATTTTGTAATCATGACGTGGTATGCTCCTATTGCTGGTCTTGATATAAATACTCCATCGTGGCTTTTACAAAGTATTGGATCTTATGGGTGAGCCGGGTAGGAAACAACATATGTTCTTCAATAGATTTTTCATCAAATAGCATCAAATCCTGAATTCTTGTCTAACTGGTCTTCTTTATATCCTCCACCTCAACCTCCCTAGTGCTGACAAAAGTTTTTCATCTATATACTGAAATGGTTTTACCCCTTCCTCTACGATGATATCATTAGCATCTATCCACAATTGTACACATGTGTCAGCAGCCACCCCTTAGGTGGAACAAACACTCAAAAATATAGGTTTGATGGTGTCAAAAATCATTCGATACCTTATTTTTTCTCTTTTCAAATAAACTGGCAGAGAGGTAGGTGGAGGTTGAATCCTGTCTTTCCAATTTACCATTTCCTCAAAATCTTTGCTAGCTTCCCGATATCTTCCTTGAGTATCCATCAGAGTATTTTGCAAATTAAGTTGTTCTTGATGCTACCTGTATGTTGATCAATAGACCGAGTTCATTCTTTTCCTTTTCTATATCTTCACTGACAACCAACGCTTTTTCTTTGATGGACTCCAGGGTACATGTCGAGGCTCTACTCTTTTCTAGAGCGACATTACATCTTTCCACTTCCAACTCATTCATGTGGGTGTCCCGTAGGATTTGCATCCTCTTTTCAATCTCTTCATTCAAGTGGTCTCTTTGTTCCTATAGGGAACCATTGATCTTACCTGATATTAGACTTTGAGCTGCGATGAAAGCTTCCTGGAAATATATAGCGATTTGTTATTTTACACCTTTCAATTATGTTTCCATCTATATTACTTTGATCCTAGCAATGTTTAGGGCATTAGTTACCTCCAGAACAGAGGAGGCATTCAATCCTACAATGGTGTTGAGCACCGAATCTTCTTGAAAAACGTTCTCTTCAGGATTAGGTCTGACCTTCCATTCCAAAATCCTTCTTGCATATGACTTAGACTTGGAGTCTTCTCCTATTTTTCTTTTCACTGATACCTTCTTGATGCTTCTAGTTTTGTTTTCGAAATAGTAATCTTCAATGGAGACTGCAAATTCTTTGAAATTGAGATCTTGAGAAGAGAGGGAGGAATCCCCTGGTATGGACATTATGGGGGTATACTCTAGAGGAGGTATATTCACAATTGCTAGGTTTGGTGTCAATGGAGTACCTAGGGTCTAGTTTAAATTATTCTTTAAAGTCTTTTCAACTTTCCTCTTTGATTTAGCTTCATTGGTCAATCACTTCACCTCTACCTCTTCAGCCAGTTTCCTGGATTGTGCTTCGTTAGCTAGCCTCTTGTCTTCCTCATCCTCTACTAGATTTTTAGATTATTATTCTTTCTTCTTCTGTAGAGTTTCCTGATGTTCCATATGTTCACATTCTAGTCTGATATTTTCCTCAATATTCCTCCTTTGATAATCGTGCTCTGCTTGGATCCTTTTTTTCTCAAGTTGCTTTTCTTTTTGGGTCTTCTCTTGTTATTTGGCATTTTTGGTATCTTTCTCTTACTAGAACAACTTATGGAATTGAGATAAAGTTTCCATATTGAATTATTCTTTCTCTAGATCAAGTTCTCGTTTTACCATGTCATGGGGAAGTTGGTGCAAGACTTCATCGTATGAGAGTACTCCTTTAAATTTATCCTTTTCAAAATCAATGACGTGAATACTTAGATGAGTGAGGCTGACATACCTGGAATAAATGATATCCAAATCATGAGGATGTGGCCTTTAGGATCTCTCGAACACAATATTAACTCTTGTAAGGTCTCAACCTACTTCCTTTTGTTTTGAGCGTTGGATATGTAATAACTTAAAATGTGGAGAGGGAAGATTGGTCACAGTATTTTACTGCTGGTTTGCAACAGTGTGGTGATGCCAAAAACCATAATTTAGTATGTTATTTCCCTCATTAGTAGTTGTTATTGGATGAAATATGGCAAGATACGTGGGGCCCTTGTGGTCCTGTAAACCCCGATGAATGAATAGTACTTGTAGAAAAACCAATCAACAACCCCTCTCATCCCATTTCTAGAATCAAAATATATCCTGTGACTGGGGAATATTAAAAGGACAAAGTTCATAGGGGAAAGTAATAAATTGCAATTCTCATAAAATGTTGTTTGAAATTTACACTCCATAATTAGGAGCAATAAACATGAATGGGGGGCTGAATTCGATCCCAATTCCATCCCAGTTTAGAAAAATGTATTGAGGAACTAATGGAATCTATCATATAATAAGACATATAAAAACATGGATTCTTCATACCTAGGAGATTCTTTGCGTGTAGACATATGTTAAAGGATAGGATATTCACCTAGTTGAAGATCTGTCTCGTCTTAGTGATGGTGTGTGCCAAAGGTAACTAGTCAATTTGGAAGTGCATACTTTTTTATCCCCCATATAAATGACAAAGCATGGCCACCAAAAAATTGTAAGGAGTTTTAAGCATCTGGGTGAGGACCAATTTATGACCTTTCTTAAGGGTTTCATCCTCGTCCACCCACCAGTGTTTCATCTTTTTTTCCCGTCCTTGGTTGTCCTGGGAAAATCCTTTTAGGCAAGGTTCATTCAACAAGAAAGTAGGAGAGAGAAGGTGATATTTGGTGCTAATATCCTCTGGTCTGAGAGAATCTACTCACGTACCTTTCTTGATCATGATTTTCATCGTGGAGGCATCGCCTGCTTGTGTTGCCTCGTTTTATGGGAATAGTTGTGGCCTGGAAGCTACTCAGTGAATATCGCTTTTTAGGATATTTTGGTACACCTCTAAAACTTTGTCATCTTGAGGAAACTCTGCAAAGTCAAAATTCTTTATATCTCTTCAAAGTCGGGGAAATGGTCCTCGCCAGTATGAGGAATTGTATTAGTCACCATAGTTTCAACTAGACAAGATGATGACTCAGGGCCTACGACACCCTCGAAGTAAATCAAGATTGTTGGGACAGGGGCAGACCCAGGGTTCAACGCTACAACAACGCACCAAAAAAACCCCAACTACCAGCCCTTTCGACAACACTTGTGAAGTAGATGAATTCTCACCCGAGGTAGAGGCAGGGGTGGTTACAGGACTCAGGTGTCTACAACCTTAACCGGGACATAGATCTGTGATTATAATACTTAATAGAGAACTTATCACCGTTAGTTCGTTATTATTTGACCAATATCTACTTCGCAGATAAAATAGAGCATCGTAGCATTCACCCAGATCTAATGTATCTAAGCACTTAGCATAAATAAATGGATCAGATATAGAAGATTCAAGCACTAAGAGAATTCATTTATGTTAGGTCTAGCATCCAAATTCATCATAAGCACAAAGCAAAAACAGATCTATCTATATCAAGCACTTAGCAAATAACACATAAATACATCAGAAAATAACACAAAGAATAATAACACAATATTTACGTGGTTCAACCCCCACCCTAGGGCTACGTCCACCAACTCTTCTTATTTATTAGATTCAATCATTCATCTACATGCACAGAGCCACAAAAACCCTACTCCTCATAGGACAGGATATATGCGCACATCTCGCCAGATCCTCCTTCCTCGAGCTAGGTCTAACACAAATCCTTTCACAGTCTGTTACAACCACTTGCACTTAGCTCTACAAGTTTCTCACAATATGCACAGAGCATCTACAAACCATACTTTCACTTAGCACTTAGCTTATCAGCCATCTACTTATGTCACCTAGTTATTTATTTATACTTTACAAAATAGGCCTAAACATGGGTAAACCCATGGGTCGACATTACCATTCCTGTTACATATTCCCAAATCCCAAAAAGGGGCCGAGATCCCATGATCTCTGCTTCATCTTGCGCTCTGTCTTCGACAGGTTATCAAAGTCCCAAAAATAGGTCAAACTTGACCAAGGATATCCCAAAACTTGGTCAAGGGCCAACAGGCCCCCAACACTCACCTGTGACTCATCCCAAGTCACTCTGGTATGATTAGTTCTGCTTCAAACACCTCAAGCTCGGCTCAAGATTCTTCGACTTGTTTATTTTCTATGGCCTTTTGTTCAACAGACTTTTGGATGAATGTATCATTGATAGGTCCCTCTAGACACTGTTCAGCTGTAGTGACAACCTACTCTAGCTCTTCTCCTTGGCCTTCTACTTATGTAAACAATTGATAGGACTTATCTTGTACAGGTTGGAGTTTCTGATTTACCTCCATAACTCTTCTCTGGATAGTGTGGATTTGTTGTTGGGCGGTCCTTTTCTCTTGGGAGTGCTTCATTATTTCCACAGCTGACAGGGACTTCAGCTCCGCCTGTATCTTTTCGGCTTGATACTTCTCCTCTTGGAGTTGTGACTCCAGTTCCTTCAGTTCCGGGTTCTTCGTGAGTTTTTCATAGGTCTAGGCACTACAATCAGTTAGTTTCTTACATTCCAGGGTAAGATCCTTTATCCTTTCAACTGCGCTCTGGGTGGTTGCTTCTCTTTGGTCTCTCACATCTTGTGGGGTCTCAAGTACAATGCGTAGCTCCAAATATTTTATGCGTTGGTGTAGCTGTTGGATGGCTTCTGCGAGTTGGTTCACCTGCCATGTAACTCGGTCTTCTGCCTTGATTTCTAAGGCTGTCACAGAAAAAAGTTCTCTGTTGATCGCTTCTTTTACTTCGAGTTTCTCTGTGAGAAACTATTCCTTTTCTTGTTGTAGTTGTGCTTTTTCTTCATCAAACTTCACTTGGAGAGTAATATTTTCTTGTTCTGTAGCACTACATTACTCTATGAGTACTCCTTGTTCTTATGTCAAAGCCTGGGTGGCTCTCTCTATTTCTTCATGTGCTCGTCGAAGGCGAGCTTCGACTGTATCGACTAGGCGGTGGAGTTGAGTTGACTCATCTCCCAATACTGGTTCTCCTAGCATAGTGGGGACTACGCGGCTGGATGTAGGGCCTGTTGTACCCCTCAGAGTTCAGTCTCAATTCGATCATACATCTCCTCTTGCTTTGCATCTTGTTTCTTTGTTATTTCCAACGAAGCATCTTGCAGGGCTGCTATGAGGAAGTCGAAGTCATCGAAGGTGAGGACAGTTTGCATCTTGTTCATGGTAGCCTTTGATTTCTTTCGGGTGGAAGGTTTTGGAGGAAAAACTTTCCTCTTCTTCAGGGGGTCAACCTCATCTCCTTGCTTCTGTTCGACTTCTTTTTCATTCAACTCTTCACCATCACCTCCTTGCTCTGGTGATATGAAAGCCATTTTCACAGATACGTTGTCTAATTCTTGGACTTCTTCGGTCTTCTTTGTCCTGCTGGGTCCGGGTGTATCCTACGTTGTTTCTAGGCTATTGATGTCAGATATCTCCTCAGGATCTGCTGGAATAAGGAGGTCCGCTGACCAGTCTTTAGTGATCTCCTCCAAGTCCTCCTCTGTCATCTTATAGTAGGATTGAATTTGTTTCTTGTGTTTGTCAGTGCACGCTGTGATGTAAATAAAATATTGATCTACATTGAACTTCATCAAAGGTCTGAATCAATGTAGAGTGTTCGGAGTCATGTGGGGCTCGGACTATATGGCTATCTTCAGCTGGTTGTAGTAGGTATGAAAAACATCAGTTGACTGCCACTGTTTATTCATATCACTTGAATACCATAGTGTAATGAACTTCATGGCCAGTGGTTCAAATGGCTCGATGTCCAGCAAGGTCATACCTTCTGACATCTCCCAAGAAATAAAATCTATAAGTATCAAGAGCCAGCTGAAAAGAAATTCATATTATTGATCTTGTTCTTCCTTGCATTCGAGTTCCAACTGGTTCACCAGGTACTTCGCCCAACTCATCTAAAGGCCTTCCACACACTTCCCTGTGAGGTCGACTACAAAACCGGTGACTTGGGTAGGTCGGTTATTTTGTACTAAATTCCCTGCAATCAACTGATAGGAAAGGAACAATGTGCCACTCTGGATAGAAGCTACCTTGTAGCCTCGCGTGCCCTTCTCAACATTTCCATAAGTGTCCTTGATCTTCTGTGCTAGAGTACGATCCATGGCTTTTTCGGGGTAAAACTCTTGTGGATTAACTCCTTGCATACTCAAGCCCATGATCCGATTGATCAACGTCGGATCAACTTTTATACGTCGTTTTAGCCACAAATATCTGCCATGGTAACAATACAGCCGCATCTTGACACATGCATTCACCTCCTGGTGTCTTCCGAAGTGGGGAATCTTCATGACGTTCAGCAGGGTGGAATGTGCGATGTTCATAATCCACTACTGCAGGATTATCTTTGAATTCTTCCCCTTAGTTCTGGTCAGGTACTTATGTGGGGTGAGAATGTTTTATACTTTATGATCTCCGAGGTTGAAGTCGCTAAACTTCAACGCTGCAATCTTATCTTGGTCTACTCGAACTGCGTGTATCCTCTTTGGGAGGTATGTTGTAACCAAGGTGTATTCGAAATATATGGGCACACTGTCTTGATTTACTGCATCGCTCAGAGGTGGAATATAGGCAGGTAATATGGTCAAGATCATTTTGGTATTCACTAGATCATCCTTGTGCTTGGTTCTCTTTTCATATGATGGTCGGGATGGTCTGGCTCCGCGAGCAGTGGACGAAGAGGTTGGCAGTCCTCTCGTCGATGATTCTTGTACACCTATAGACATCGACATGACTCTTTCATTCATGAGGTCGATCAGAACTTCAACAACTTTCTCTACAATGCTCAACTCGTCCAACATACACACCCGTGGTTAAAAATCTTGGGTTTGGGGAGTAACTTAGACACAATAATGGGATAGAGAAAAAGAACATGATGATCACTGTGAAAAATCAATCTTATTCTGCGGGCTCAAACTCTCGGTTGGCAAAAAGTGTTATCGGTGCATGGTGCAACGAGATAAATAGGAAACTCGGCAATGGGTCATTTGCAATGGGTATGAAGCCTTCATTAACTATGTTTTTTCCATTATGGTGTGGTCCCAACGGTCATATGGTGAGCTATCTGTCCATAAATGTATTTATACCCATTCGGAGCATTGGTCTAACAATTATAATATCCCCAATGGCTATATTTATTCGCCATGGCGAAGTGCCATGTGTCGTTGTTCTGATATCCCGACGGAGCTCCAATTTTGCAATTTTTTCTTCTGTGAGGTTCCCTCTGGAACCTTATGCAACTTGTTGATCTTATCTCTCTTCTTACTTATCTTTCTAGCCTTCTTCTCAGTGAGCTTCGTCTCAGAATACCTTTTTTTGTTCTGATTCTTATCTCCTTTTGGTATAGTTACTTCGCGTTGTTGAGATTCTTTCCTAAGATTCGAGGGCCGTCCTTCTTCTTTATCTGGAATAGGTAGCTCAATATTTTGTGGTTCTTCTAGTTTTATTGCAACTTCGACATCTGGGTCTCTAGTTTTAAATAGCTTTGATCTGTTCTTTTGTTCTTCAATCAAGTGTGTGATCCTTCTAGTCGTGAATTCTTTTAACTCTTGCTTCTTCTGCTCTAAATTTTTTTCTTCTTCTTGCCTTCTAACGTGATCTTTTTTAATCCAAGGTTTTCCTAATAGCATGGTAAATGGGGCACTATTCTCAATAAATTTAATAATCTCAAAATCTTTCTCTGTCAAAGTTCCATTAGCATTCATAGGTATCCAGGTGAGATTTCCACATAGGTTTATCAACTTTCCTTTGAATAGTCTTATTCATCCTAATGAAGGAATCATAACAGGCCTCCCTATAGCTTGCCAAGTTCTCTCTGTCATGATTTTCACCTGTGTTTCCTCATCTAGAACACAGTCAATGTCAAAGTCTCTTATTCTTGCTTCAAGGAATTCTTTTTCTTTGAATATCTCTGGTAATCTGACATGTCGATGGTCATTCGAGGTTTCTTTCATATGTAGCAATACTTTCTCTGACTCTTTCTTGGATTCTGTCATAATATTAGTTTCTGGATCTTCCTTAGGGTTTTCTTGGTTCATATTCATTTCTTCAAGCTTAGTAATCATTCAAGGACAATCCAATACTTCATGGTCCATATCTTTGCAACAAAGACAACTAGGTCTTCTCCCAGGGAATTCCTTAGCAAGATGTCCTGGTTTTCTACAACTGTAACAGAGGTTCAATCCTCTCTTTCTTTTAAATGATCCCCAACCTTTCATACACTACGTTCTAGGATCATGGTAGCTAACCTGCAAATATTTATTTCTAGGGTCCTGCATACACTTATTAGTCCAAACATTATTTCTATGCATAGGTATAACATATTTTTCACTATTCTTATCAGATCTACTCATATCAAATCTTCTTTCATCTATTAATACCCTAGTTTTCAAGCTAGGATAGAATCTATCAAACATACCTAGATCCATATTGTTGAAGAAAAAATTTCCACTTATCTTACTTCTACAGAGCACAAATATTTCAGATCTAGAACTTTTCAGTATTCTTACCTTTATCAGAGCACAAAGCTTTCATATCTTACCTCTTTCAAAAAAGTCTCACTTTTTCCTTTCTCAGAGAACAAAGCTTTAAGATCTTACCTCTTTTATTCAGATCAGACTTCTTTTCCTTAGCATAGATCTTGTCATACTAAGTACATTACTGTGCAGTTAGAGCAATAGATATGTGCACAGAGCTTTCAAAATTTAAGGTCAGATCCTTGTACATAGATTCTTCTTCCTCAGTTCCCAACAATCACAGTTTCGATCCCGACAATGGAACCATTTGTTGGCACAGGGGCAGACCCAGGGTTCAACGCTACAACAACGCACCAACAAAACCCCAACTATCGGCCCTTTCAGCAACACCTGCTGAGCATATGAAGTCTCACCTGAGGTAGAGGCAGGGGTGGTTCCAGGACTCAGGTGTCTGCAACCTTAGCTAGGACACAGATCTATGATTATAATACTTAATAGAGCACTTAACACCATCAGTTCATTATTATTTGACCAATATCTACTTCACATATAAAATAAAGCATCGCAACATTCACCTAGATCTAATGTATCTAAGCACTTAACATATAGAAATGGATCAGATCTAGCAGATTCAAGCACTAAGCACATTCATCTATGTCAGGTCTAGAATCTAGATTCATCATAAGCACAAACCATAAACATATCTATCTATCTATCTATATCAAGCACTTAGCAAATAACACATAAACACATCATAATATCGTGCAAAGTAGAATAACATAGTATTTGCGTGGTTCATCCCCCACCCTGGGGCTATGTCCACCAACTCTTCTTCTTTATTAGCTTCAATTAGTCATCTACATGCACAGATCTGAAAAAACCCTACTCCGCACAGGACATGAGATCTACGCACATCTCGCAAGATCCTCCTTCCCCGAGCTAGGTCTAGCACAAAGCCCTTCATAGTCTGTTAAAACCACTTACACTTAGCTCTACAATTTTCTCACAATACATACAGATCATATACAAACCATACTTGCACTTAGCACTTAGCTTATCGACCATCTACTTATGTCACCTAGATACTTATTTATACTTTACAAAATAGGCCTAAACATGGGTAAACCCATGGGCCGACATTCCCATTCCCGTTACATATTCCCAAATCCCAAAAAGGATCCAAAAAGGGGCCAATATCCCGCAATATCTGCTTTGTATTTCGCTCTGTCTTCGACAGGCTCTCGAAGTCCCAAAATAGGTCAAACTTGACCAAGGATCTCCCAAAACTTGGTCAAGGGCCAACAGAGATCCTAGATCTTTTGGGGTTCTGGCTCACCATGATGAATGGCCAAATTATCCTGCAATAACACATTAATAGGAATATCAACTTAGGTTAAGTATAACGCATTAGCTGTAATAATGAAAAAATGGTTAAGCGATAGAAAACAAAGGTTACTGGTAAACACGCAGTTGCAGTAACAGAGAAAGAAATCTTAGTAAGAGAGGGAGTCTAGAAAAAAATCAAACTTCGCAGACTAAGTTTCGAAAACTTACGATGCAAGTTGTGTTCTAAAAGGGTGTTTTTTTATAAATAGTAATGTACATCCAACTAGCACAAGTATTCCATAACCCAGGTGTGTACGAGGATATTGCAAATCCAATCTTAATTTCTCATTAATGCGTGTCATTTCCATAATTAAATCTTATTAAGTAGGATAGGTGCATTGATTAAAATATATGGGGAAGTGTTAAACCAAATATTCGTATAAGACTGTTATCAAGGTCGAGCTTTTGGAGTATGAAAGATCGTGGTTTTTTCGAACTCCGAAGGGAAATGGATCGAAGGTATATTCTCTTTCATGTGGACTAGTAGGTAGGCCTGGTACGTTAATTAGTGAATAGTGATGCAGAAAGTGGTGGGACCCATCAAGGTGTTGGCATCGGGTTCAATCAACATGAGGGAATAACTAAAACCCTAGGGGAAGGTATTGACAATATATTCTTTTTTTTAGAAATCCACACTGAAATATGTTCTTTATAGGATTTTGGGACTTAGCTGTCGGGGGTTTGAAGGATATGAAAAGTTTGAGATTCGATGACAACGGTATCGAAGAATATTCTTTAGGCCTAGGAGAAAGTGTAGGACACACACGATAAGGTTCAAGAGGACATTGGAGATTTGTTTTTGGAATGATATAAGATGATTCTTAAAAAGGCTCCTGACGAGGATGGTATCGATGGTAATATTCCTTCTATGCCTTAGAGACACTTTTATGTCCCGAAAGCAATAAAAAAAATTCATTGGAGAATTGATAAAATGGGTAGTCAATAGTCCAATATTAGGATGCCACTTGGGGGGGTGGTCGTTTGACAGGTCATCAAAAACTTTGGGGCTTCATGAGAGAAAACAGAATAAGAGCCTGATTTATTGGAGTGTGAATATTGGAGATTAAAATGCCGTGTTAAAAGAAATATTTACCTTTTTAAAAGTTCATTCAACTTCCAGCTTAAGGACCCCACATTCAATGGTCTTTGTTGGAACTTAGGTCTGCATCCCTTCACTTCCCCTTAATTCACTTATACATCCTCTTAAGCTTAATTATTTGTTTTAATGCTCCTCCATAGTTTATGAGTCATCTTGAATTGTTTTTCCCTTCTATTACTTTTGCACCATTTTATTGCTTTCTTGAAAGATTGTTCCATGTAATACTTTACTAAGCTTATAGCAGGTTGGTGAGGCCTTTTTAGTTCAAAAAAATGTTGATTGCAAGAACAAGCATGTTCTTGAAAACATGGTAAAAGCGCGTTGTTTTAATTTTTTTAACATTCATAAATTAATTTAAATATTTAAAAAGTGTAGTGTTGGCGCCTGCATGCACATGAATGATCATGAACACTCTAGTACATGAAATTCATTTCTAAGTTCATCGTCATGCAGTTTATGCTAAGGTCGTGTTAGAATCATGCGAAATTCACTTGCAATTTTTATCATCATGGAGGTTGTGGAGAATTGTAGTTTTAGGTGCAACTTCATCAAAATTAAGGTCAACATATTAGAAGCACAGGAGCATATGAAGGAAGCACATAGAAAAGGACCTGAAATGACACATAGGTATGAAATGAGGTCTAGGAAAAGAAGAATGTTGGTTGATCACAAAAAATCTATCGTGGATGAAGAGAAGAGGTTGAAAGAGAGAGGTAAGAAGAGGGTTTTAATCAAGCCAAAGGTGGAGGCCTATGAAGATATAAATGACATCCCCTAGGTGAAAATATTGAAACAAAAAATTTAGACTTTGCAATAACAGGATCAAGAGCTGGAGAAGAAACATTCTAAGCTATAGAAAAAGACCAGGAGCTAAAGCATGAAGGAAAGGTACAAGTCTTAATCAAACCAAAGATATGAAACAAAAAAAATAGGATATTGAAATGCACCACACTTATTACAAATGAATTACCAAAATATGTAAAGAAAAATCAAAAGGTGTTGCCCAAAATTTTCTGCAAATGCTCTGTATTTTCCTTTTTTTTTCATTGTGTTTCGGCACTCCTTCTGAACAAATGGAGGTGAATTTGTGAAAACTGAAAGAGATTTTTGTTGAAAAAAGTTCCATGCATAAAAACCTCTCTCATATGTTACACAAGTATCAGTATTTGATAGAATCGAAGAGACCTTTGAGGCCATTTTTCTAGAAATTCACCAAATGTTGATTTCCCTATTTTTGTCATTGTCGTTTGGTGCGCCTTCTGAACAACTGGAGGTGGATTTGTGAAAAATGAAAGAAAATTTTGTTGAGAACAAGACCATGCACAAAAAACTCTCTCATATTTTATATAGGTATCATGGTTGGGGAGAATCGAAGAGACCTTTGAGGCCATTTTTCTAGAAATTTGCCAAATGTTGATTTCCCTGTTTTTTCAGTGTCTATCGGCATGCCTTCTGAACAAGTAGAGTTGAATTTATGAAACAAAAAGAGTTTTTGGTTGAGAACGGGCCCATGCAAAAAATCCTCTCTCATATTTTACACAAGTATCATGGTTTGAGAGAATACAAGAGGTATTTGAGGTCATTTTTCCCAGAAATTCACCAAATTATGGGTGATTTTTATCTATCTATGTTCTAGTTTAGTCTCTAGATGGAGTGCACATGGGCATCCATGCGAATTTGACAGCCAAAACAAACTTGGGAAGACTCCTTGCTATGATTTTGTTTTACTCTCGATATCAACATGAGCTCTTGTTGCACTAATAGAAATTTTCCATAAGTCTAGTCAGAGACATTGTTGCGACTTGTAATAAGTTGTTGTCTTTTGATAAAAACAATTATTTTGAGGTCGAATTAAGGAGAAGATTATGAATTGATGCTTCAAATAATATTCACTCAAGTCAAAACAATGTTTACAATTTGTGGTTAAGGAGTGGTAGTTGAGTTGATTGATAGGGTCTAGCTGTAATGTGAAGTTTAAATTTTGATTTAGATCCTAGAAAGGTGGTCGAATCTTTTGGGAAAAAGCGATAAAGAGATCATTTTTTTTATGGTTTAGGGGGGAGTTTTTGGTGGAAAATAGAGGTATCATAAGGGGCTAGACCTTCTTACAAGATTGTAAAGTTATTTACCTAATGAATATATGTTGATGAAATTTATTTTTCTTACTCAAATTTGTATGTGTTTAATCTGATTTTGAATGCAAAATTTGTGATGTGTGAAAAGAACATTTCCTTGTTCTTTCAGCCATTGTTTTAGTTTATCTTTTTAGTGATTATGAACCCTGTTATACATCTATCTTTTAGTGAAAAGATCAACTAATTGACAACCTATTGGATGATTTTCATCTATATTTTTGTTTAATTATTAAGATATTATTTTAAGTCTTTATTCTCGTATAGCAAGAAATTCATTGCATTGTTCGCTATTGTCTCCAGTATTTGTCTTTCATATCCCCAAATGTCCATTAATATCCATACCATTAGAAAAGGATATTGTATCTTCATACTATGTGGCCTGTCCAACAACATTATCATCTTTGAAAATCCATCCATGAGCTGACCAACAAAATCAAATTATCAAAAAACCAACCATTCCAAACTTGAGGTGGCCTAGCTCTGCCCTTTAGTAGTCAGGTGCGGACTTTAGGACCAATATATTATGGCACCATTGTCAGGGAATGAAGTAGCGAAGAAATATTTCCCTGGGAGAACGACAACGATCAGATATGGTTTTTTATGGTGAACAAAAGCCATGCACATTCAAACTGCAGACCATTCACCTGGTGACTCCATGGTTAAAGAATCCAATGGCAACTCCACAATTTTAAGAAGTCATATTTTCATATGGAAGCCATGTTGGCATGTAGATTTTATCCTCTTAATATATCTGTTGTTCTCGATTTTCCAAATGTTATTTCTACTATAGATGAGTGGGGTGAGTACTTGTCCAGATTTAGAGAAGATAAAGATGATAACCCTGCAGATCATTTGCTTGAATTCCATGAAGTCCTACATCATTTGGGTATACATCATGAGGATGTATTAATGAAGATGTTCATGTACTCATTAGAGGTATATGCTAGTGAATGGTACCGATCCTTGCCTCTTGCTATCATTTCTTCACTGAAAGACTTCCATGCAACATTTAATGATCACTGTAATAGGGGTTTTCCAACTGATTTTCTTTTTGAAAATTGTTGTGAGTTTGATTTATATATGCTTCTATAGTTGGTTCCTCTAATAGTATGAATGAGAATGGAGTTAATGTTAAACAAGTGGAATAAGAGTCATCCCCTTTTGAAGTCATCTCTAGTTTTTCTATTCAAGAGGAAATTTCTATTGATTGTTCTGATGACAAAAATGTTGATCAAAATTTTGTAGAAACATTTGACATTATATCATATATCTCTAACAATGTTTGTTATGATGATATTTTTTCTCCAAAAGTTGACATAGATCGGGATACTATTATGCAGTCAATTTCCCAAGGATGTCATGAGATGGAGGATTTTGAAATTTAGGTTTCAGGATTTTTTAAAGACCTACCCATCTATGATAGATCTCCTGATGAGGAGGATCATATTTCTACAATGATATAGATGGAACTCCTTAGCAGTAATCCAGTCTATCAGAATTATGAAGAAAACTATCTAGAGAGAAGTGGAGGATATGATATCAAAATCATAAAGAACCATCTAAGTTTCTGGTATGAACTGAACATGCATCATGATTTTCAATATCTGATGGCCACTTGCATGGAGTTATTTTTCCTAGAGGTCTTAAATGTTAGAAATTTTTCCATGCAATCAAGTTGCAATTGTAAGTATAAGCTTCCCATTCAATTTCCACTGAAAAAATATTTGTATTTTTGCATTGTTTTATTCTGCTGCAAAAAGAAAGGTTATTTTGTTAGACACTTGCTTGCTTGGTTGTATTGGCAATTTGATGTTACATGATCAACTTGACTTATGTTGGTTAGGAGTAGGAGAATAAGCTCATAGTTTGAGAATTTAATTTTCAGTTCACAATTTTTTTTTCAGTGTGTTGGTTTTCAGTGCCTTGTTTTAATACAAGACTATGTATCCCAAAAAAGTCATTGGGGTCTAGCTGCATTTTCAAGTTTCAGTTTGAATAAAGAAAGAGAGCATGTCTGGAAAACAGAAACAAAGGTAAGTGAAAACAAGTTTGGATAAGTAAGGCACCTGATCTACTGTTCTTAGCACATCATAGGGAAGTGATATCCCCAATTGGAGCTAATTTTTTAAATTAGGTCTGCATCCCTTCACTTCCCCTTCATTCACCTATACATCCTCTTAAGCCTAACTTTTTTTTTTAATTATCATGCATGGTTTATGAGTCATCTTGATTTTTTTTCCCTTCTATTATTTTTGCACCATTATATTTATTTCTTGAAATATTATTGCATGTCTGGTTTGGGTTAACAACATGTTGTCAACTTGGAACACTTTACTAAGCTTATATCAGGTTGGTGAGGCATTTTTAGTTCAAAAAAATGATGATTGAAAGAAAAAGCATGTTCTTGCAAACATGGTAAAAGCGCGTTGTTTTAATTATTATAACGTTCAGAAATGAATTTAAATATTTAAAAAGTGTAGTGGTGGCACCTGCATGTGCATGCATGATCATGAACAATCCAGTACACGAAAGTCATTTCTAAGTTCATAATCATGTAGTTCATTTTAAGGTCATGTTAGAATCGTGCAAACGTCACATGTAGTTTTCATCATCACAAAGGCTACGGGAATTATAGTTTCAGGTTAAACTTCATCAAAATGAATGCCAACATATCATAAGCACAGGAGAAGATGAAGGAAGCACATAGAAAAGGACCTGAAATAACACATAGGTATGAAATGAGCTCCAGGAAAAGAAGAATTTTGGCTGATCGCAACAAAGCTATCATGGATGAAGAGAATAGGTTGAAAGTTAGAGGTAAAAAGAAGGTTTTAATCAAACCAAAGGTGGAGGCCAATGAATTTATAAATGACAACCCCTAGGTGCAAATATTGAAACAAAAAATTTAGACTTCACAACAGCAGAATCAAGAGATGGAGAAGCAGTATTCTAAGCTGCAGAAAAACACCAGGAGCTAAATCATGAAGGAAAGGTACAAGTATTAATAAAAACAAAAATATGAAACAAAAACTACAGGATCTTGCAATGTAGCACACATATTACAAAGGAATTACCAAAAATTGTAAAGAAAAAGAAAAAGGCGGTGCCCAAATTTTCTAAAAATGCTTTGTATTTTCTTATTTTTATCATTGCTTTTCAGTGTGGATTATGGACAACTGGAGGTGAATTTGTGAAAAATGAAAGAGGTTTTGGTTGTGAACTGGTCCATGAAAAAAATTGTCTCTCATATTGTACACATGTATCACAGATTGGGAAAATCGAAGAGACATTTGAGTCCATTTGAGCCAATTAGAACAGGTGGGTGGCTAGTTATTATTACTTTGAACATGAAATTGTACATGATACCTGAGGCAGTCCCACCTAGTGCTATTTCCTTGATATATGCTAAGAAATACAGGAAGGTCATCTCTCAGATGGGGAAGTTTGTCTTCTTTGTGATTCACTCTCAGAATAAGTGAAAGATCACAACCAAATCCAGGGTCTCTGTGGCCGACCTCTCCACAAAGAAGAAGTAAGTAGATAAGGTCATGTAAGAATACACAGATATATTCTCCTCACCTACCAAGGTACCTCTACACTGCTAGGTCAAGCACCCCATTGATCTGACCCCCAACAGACCGCTTCCCAATGGGCCATTCTATCATCGTTCTCTGCTAGAGAATGAGGAGATCAAACGACAGATCTAAGAACTACTCCACAAGGGGCACATCCTTCCCATATCATCACCTTGCGGGAGCCCAATCATGTTGGTACAAAAGAAAGATGGAACCTGGAGACTCTACATTGATTATTGGGCTCTGAATAAAATCACAGTCAGAAACCAGTACCCGATTCCCCGAATCGACGGCCTCCTTGATCAACTCACGTGGACAAAATACTTCAGTAAGATTGATCTGAAGTATGTCTACCACCATGTCCCGATAGAATAGACAGATGTATGGAAAATCGCCTTCAAGTCAAAGGAAGGCCTTTTTGAATGGTTGGTCATGCCCTTTGGCTTGACAAATTCTCCAGCCACTTTTATGAGGATGATGGACGATATCCTGTGACCATTCACCAATCATTTTGTAGTGGTGTATATGGATGACATTCTCATTTACAGCAAGACTTGGGCCGAACACTTGCAATATATTCAGCAGGTTCTGCACACCTTGCGGTAGCACAAGCTATATGACAACTTGAAAAAATGATCCTTCGGCATGGACAGGGTCCATTACCTGGGATACATAATTTATTAGCATGGTATACATGTGGATTCAGCCAAGATCCAAGTCATCCGTGACTGGCCAACCCCAACCATACTCATTGAGCTTCAAAGCTTCTTGGGCCTTGCCAATTTCTATCATAGCTTCGTGTTGGGATTCTCCCATATTGCATGGACCCTCATCCAAATAACTAGGGGTGGTGGTAAGGCGAAATTTACATGGGGTTGGTCCCAACAATAAACATTCGACGATTTGAAGCAGCGCTTGTGCTCAACCCCAGTACTTTCACTATCAGACCTGCAGAAACCCTTTGAGAATGAGACAAATGCTTTAGACTATACGGTGGGCGTCATTCTCACTCAGCACGACCACCCCATGGCCTATCATAGTGAGACACTATCATATTTTGTCCGTAAGTACCCTACTTACGAGAAAGAAATGTACTCCATTGTGAAAGCCTGTCGCCAGTGGAGACATTACATTCTTGGGAAGGAGGCAATCATTCACACTAATCATAAGCCACTGCAGTTCATGCAGACATAAGGAACATTGCAGAATGATCACCATCAAAAGTGGTCCACATACTTGCAGCAATTCCACCTCAACATCAAGTATAAAATAGGAAGCACCAATTGCGTCATTGATTTCCTCAACAGACCGCTAGTTGCGACACTCACCATTGTTAAGAACCAAACATCAATATAGCATAGAAAATCCTCAGGAAAAGTACTCAACGCCTTGAAAAAGAGATAATTTCATATAATAAGCATCTTCGAGGGGGCAACCTCCTTTTACCCCACTTAAATGTTCAAGTCCAAGATAATTCAAAATGAAAATGTCTCCTTGGTATATATAGGAGACTAGGAGGTTTAATGGCCTAAAGCCGACATAAATAAAATAACATTACTAATC